>OY829913.1:89455259-89732583 GCA_963691935.1 Nephrotoma guestfalica
AATCATACTTTCATTGATCAAAGACCTTGTGTTCACTATAACGGGAATAACGGGAGGTAGGTACGAATAGCTTGCGACACAGCTAACGAAATAATACGCGGTTTAAGGGCTCTAGGACCACGAGCTGAGTCACGTGATCCATGGCTCATTCATATTTTACTGGGCAAAATAAATAACGAGTCGAAACAGTTGTGGGCAAACGAATCAGTTAGAACGGACTTTCACACAATTAACGAATAAATTGCGTTTCTAAATAAAAGGTGTGATGCACTAGAATTTTGCGAAGCTACTGCTAAGAAATCAACATACAAACCAAGTACAAAAACAGTTCTAGTTCCTAATAGTTCTCTTAACAATTACGAGTGCATAATATGTAAACAACAACACCCCCTGGAAAGAAACTAGTAGCAGACAAGGATTTATGTCGTAGTAACTTAAAGAAGGAACACCCAAGTGTAAAGTGCATTAACAAGGCATCTTGTCTCATTTGCAATAAGCGTCTCATTAAGGCGAAAATGTTCCCCAAATTACCCGTCAAACAACTTTGACCTAACATGCTGTACTCAGTCAACATTCGCATGATCAATCATCACATGTAATTCTGATTATGTCACGTATCGGAATACTCCAGCCAATCAGAGCACTTTCGGATTCAGGTTATATCTATTTTAAGCTATCAATCACGGCTCGTATTCAACATAAACAAAATCGCTCATTTATTGCCGACAAAACCAATAACATATCCATCAAAATTAATTAGGGATTTGAATTTGGCAGATTCTCAATTCTTCCAACCAAATAAAATCGATGGTCTTCTTGGGTCTGACGTGATTTTTGAAATTTTAAACCCAGAAAAGCGACTAATCAAGGATGTTCCAACACTTCAAAATTTGGTTGGTTTGTCGCAGGAAATCTTGAAAATCAAACACAACCTATTCTCATCCTGCACGCAACCACCGAATCCTTGAATCAACAGCAGAACGACGATTTAAATCGAGAATTAAGAAAGTTTTGAGAAATCGAAGAACCAATTCTTGTCTCCAATCCGGAAACTTTGTCTGCGATGAATATGAAACCTTTTACGAGAACAGCACGACCAGAAATGCAAAGGGACAATTTGTTGTAAGGCTTCCTTTCAAAAATCCACGACCATAATTAGGCAGATCATTCGAATCAGCAAATTTAAACGATCGCTGGAATTTAGTGACGAATACAAATCATTCATCCACCATTTTCCGACATACCAGCAGAAGAGGATCAACGATATTACCTGCCTCATCATGCAGTACTAAAGCCCACAAGTAGTACCACAAAATTGTGTGTTGTCTTCGATGTGCTTCGATCCTGTAAAACGAGTAACGGAGTATCTCGTTGTCAACAATAATTATGGAGTTTCGCAAGCATTCAATCGACGTAGTAGCCGATATTGGAAAAATGTATAGGCAAATCCTGGTCGATCCTGAAGATGTCAATTTTTAACTAATTCTATGGCGTGGAAGCCAAAGGGAGAACATCAGAATTTTTAAGCTTAACACTGTGACATATGGAACCGTTTGTGCACAATATTTAGTTGGAAAAATCCTTCAAAATCAGCTGAGAATGACCGGCAGTTGTATATCCAAAGGCGACGCATGTGATATCTAACGATTTCTATATAGATGATCTATTAACGGGAAGTGACACCATTCAGGAAGCCATAAAACTTAAAGATGAAATAAATGAAGAATGGATTCAATCTACGAAAATGGAAATCGAACAGCCAAGAATTTCTGTATTCGCTTTCTCCCCATGATGTGTTAAATATTCCAAGATTAATAGAAGATGATTTGTCAATAAAAATGTTAGATATTATGTACATAGAGAGGACGAGACAACAGTTTGGACCAAGCGGAAAATTCGCTCAACAGCATCAAAGGCTTATGATTCATTGGGATGGCTTGCACCAACCGTCATGTCCTTTAAAATCTTGCTCCAGAAATTGTGGCTGCTGAAGACAGATTGGGACGCATATCGTCAAATCTTGGATTATAATGTCTCAGTAACTGCCAGATCTTGAAACCATTCGCATTCCAAGGCATTTGATATCTCTACAGCCCCCAACCCAGCTCCAGTTACACGCATGTTGTGACGCATCCGAAGCGGCGTATGGTAGTGCCATTTATTTACGAGCTACGAACAGTATTGAAACATCGTCTACGCAAAAGGTAAGGTTGCACCAATCAAATAAATTTCCTTACCTAGATTGGATCAGTACGATAACGTTCCAATTCTTGCGTGGACCGATTCCATGATCGTCCTTCATTGGCTATCTAACGTACCACGGAGGTGGAAAACATTCATAGGAAACAGGATATCAGAAGTTATCGAGGGGTGCCATGTGGAATCAAAACGCAATCCTGATTGGCCTAATATCCAGATGAGTTAAACCCCTAATAATACCGACTGCTGATCGCATGGACCACCCTGGTTAAAATAATCTTAAACTAACTGGCCAAAATTCACATCCACTAACACCCAAATCGACCACGAAGCAACCGAGGAAAGACCAAATTATTTTCATGTATATTTACTAAGTTTTCGTCGTGGTTCAAAATTCAAAAAATTATGGTATTTATCCTGAGATTTGGCAGACTGCATCATCGAAAACTACGCTGTCTTCAAAACGATTTCATTACGCCAGCAGAGATGAATGATGCAAAAATCATTATACTTCGTAATGTACAAAAACGTGTATTTAAGGCAGAATTACAAATTCTAAGTAAAGGATCTCCATTGCCAGCAAACTATCTACTATCCTCTCTTGTTCCGTTTACAGACTGCAATAGCATATCGAGAGTCATTTAGACGATTAAACAAATCATCACTCCCTTATTCGACTAAGCATCCATTGATTTTCCCGAAGAATCATATAGTTTGCGAATTACTAGCGATGCGGAATTATTCCCTTATTAGGGAAATAAATAATAGAAAACTTGCAAACAAATTTGAAAAAATGATTAAAGTAGTCGGCGAAAAATTCGAATAATAATGGGTTTTCCAAAAGGAATGATATGATTTTTAAGTGACGTTTCGGCCATTTGTAATATGTCATGATCTGTCATTTTGTGTTTCATTGTATTCAGTAATGTTTACAATTTCCTCATGGTGAGATATACGCAAGAACAACGTTTACAAATTATTCAGTTTTATTACTTGGAACTACTTGAAAACGATAACGATTTTTTTAAGAAAATCATCTTCTCCGATGAGAGTTTTCTCCGATCTCACTTTCATCTGAGTGGTGCGGTAAATAAACAAAACTGTCCATTCTGGCGCGAAGAAAATCCACAAATTAGTCATGAAAAACCATTACATTCACCTAAATTGTCAGTTTGGTGTGGTTTTTGGTCTGGTGGAATCATCGGTCCGTATTTTTTTCGAAATGAAGCTGATAACACCGTTACTGTCAATGGAGATCGGTTTAGATCGATGATAACCAACTTTTTATGGCCGAAATTGGAAGAAGTTGATCTTGACAATATTTGGTTCCAACAAGACGGGGCTACGTGCCACACAGCAAGTGCAACAATTGAATTATTGCGAATCATATTACTCTTAGTGGAAAACCCTATATAAAGAATTTTAAAGCAAATTATATGCGAAAGCGGAAATTTCCACCGATTACAAGAATAGGGCCCCAGAAAATAATAACAAAAAAGTGCCACAACATACAATATTCGCTTCAGTAAAATCGTAAAGGTGAATAAAATTGTAACCTTTGATATGCCTCTTTTTTAGAATATAAATTAAAATACTTTTAATGACCATAAAAAACCGAAGTATAATGTTCTACGGCAGTTTTTTACTATTTTAACTGCAATTATTGCAGAAAACCTACCTAAAACAGAATCGTAAGGCAATTTATGACATTTTTTAGGAACTACAATGGATTTGTGCTAGCCACAAACACTGATACGACAAATTTGTAAAAAAAACTGACATTTGCGGCATCTAGCGTCTTTTTTAAATGTTACAATTATGGCGGTTTTGTTGAAATGTAGAGCACTAAAATCTATACGTTTTGGTGTAATTAACTAAAAACCTGATTTTTTGTGTTACGACAGTTTTTTAGAGGATGTGCGAGAATAGTCTAAAATTATACTTCAACTGTTAACTAGTTAGCAGTTCAGCATTCATTTGATGTGCGTGCCAGACCATTTCGTTGAGCTACGTGCAAACTATCGTTTCAGGATTAAGTTACATATTAGTTAACAGTGCCTCTTGTGCAATAACTAGATCTGGCCAAGTTCCAGATAGCTGACATCTCTGTGAAAGGCGTCATATCTCATATGTTGATTTGATATTTTATTTTTCCACGAAAAAAAATTAGGAACACAAATATGAACCGAGAAAACGCTTTGGCTGGACATTACTGACCTGTTCATATTTTATTTAATAACTTTAAAACGGATTAAGATATCGAGATAGAGCAAAGTGCTGATTGTTCTCGTGATGGACAGCTTCGGGTAACGTAACTGGTGCGAACGGACTTGTCTCATAGGAAATGCAGAAAACTTAACAACAGTCATTTATTGCTAATTAATTTAAATTATATGTATAAATTAATTACACGATTGCTTAACCTCTAAATTAATTAATTCACAATTCAATAAATACAAATGTTATTAGTTTAATTAAATGAATAACAGAACGATATTCGCTTTAGTATATAAATGGATCGAATTTAAATTACTCGGCGATAATAGTGCTTGTGTTATTATTACGAAACCACTTATTTTACTATAAAATGTCTGAATCGGCAATAAAAAATTGGTATGCTAATAAAAATGTGTTGGTCACGGGTGGCACCGGGTTTGTTGGGAAAGTTTTAGTCGAACGGATATTACGTGAATGTGATGATGTGAATTGTGTGTATTTAATAATTCGGGGGAAGACTAATTTTGGTGACCGGTGTCAAAAGCTTTTAAACCAAGAGGTAAGCGATTTTTTTTATCTATATTAGGACACTTCGCAATATTCCTCATTTTTTGTTTAAAGGCATTTGATTATCTGCGTGAGAATAGGCCAAAACAATTGGAAAAAATTAAATTTTTGGAAGGTGATTTAGCACAAAAAAATTTGGGCCTGAGTAGGAATAATATAACGGAAGTTGTGGAAAACGTTGATATTGTTTTGCACTCGGGCGCAGATGTACGATTTGATTTGCCACTACGTGATATTTTTAATACCAATACAATGGGAACCTATCGTTTCATGGAATTAGCGAAACAGATTAAGAGATTACAGGTTTTTGTGTTCGTGTCTACGGCCTATTCACAATCACACCAAAACGTAACCGAAGAACGACATTATGATGGTGAAATGGACGTGTTCACGCTTTTAAAAGCATTCGATCGATTTGATGATGAAACTATGTTACCTTTACAGGCAAAGTATAATTCGTTATAATAATTAATATTTCAGATTTTACGTTTTTTTTGGCTTAATTTTAGACTTTTGAAAGAGTTTCCCAACACGTACTCATTTTCGAAACATTTATCGGAAGATCTCGTTCATAAATATCGTAATGAATTTCCAATTTGTGTGGTGCGACCATCTGTTGGTAAAAATAAATTAGTGTGTGAAGTTATTTCGGTGTTTCGCATCTTGTTCACTATCCAAAATAAAATTCCAGCCATCTGTATATTGAGATTGGGCTATGCATGCGGGATAACCCACTATTCGTTTTAGATTTATACGAATGGTTCCCAGGAACCTATGCATAAATGGTCGAATCATTTTTATTTGGATTTTAATGGTTCCTAGACACATGAGATGTTGTCATCGACCTCTTCTGATTTCGATACTACAAGATGACCACTATCTACAAAAAACATCTCATGATAAACGGTATGCTGGGATTAGCACAATAGGCCCATTCAGTTTATGTATGAACCAATTTAAATTAATGATTCCCAGGAACGACCAAATCGGTCTAAATTGCCGAATACTTTTCATAAACACAATTCGAATTTAAGTCAATTTTTCCTAGACACCTGAAATATTCCGATGCAACACGACGACCAGTAATCCACAAAAAAATTTCTAATCTTATTGATTTTAATTAATGGACCCTAGGAACCACATGTATGGTAACCGATTTCTTCTGATTTCAATACGGCTATAATTCACATGAATATCCGCTTGTTGAGGTTGGCGCAATATCATCCTCGGATGTCCCATTTTATTTAAACTGTTTATTTAAGATTTAAACTAACGGTTCCCTGGAACCTTAAGTATCATGATCAATCTCTTTTGGTAAATATTAGATATAATATCTATTATCGATCCCAGGATGCTATAACGTCGATCTCAACATATTGGATGGTCATGTCAATTTGGGAACCACAAATTTGAATAAATATTTAATACATTAACTGAGTAGGGCATAAAGGGATGGCCGGACCAATCTCAAGTATCGGTTGGTCTTCATTTTTTTGTTATGGATATTTGAAAAATAAACACTTTAGATAAATTATTGTCTGGGATGAAATACTTGGATAACTTCACACACCTAAAGTAAATAATAATATGGAAGCAAATTTTCTAAATTATAAACATAATTTCGTTCATAAAGTAATATCGGCAATTAAGGATCCAATGCCTTGCTACACCGAAGGTTTACACGGAATAAATGGTTATTTGTTTGCTTCAATGCGTGGTATTTTGCGCACCACTTTTATTATGGCAAAAAAGGCGAAATTTCAAATTATTCCAGTCGACGTTGTGGCCAATACTATTATAGCAGCATCCTGGATTCATGGCACAAAAAAGTATGTTATTATCAATACCGTAATTTTATCTCAAATTTATAAATAATTCGAATGGTTTTTAAAGGGTGGACGACATACAATTCTACACTGTAAATATTTTAAATAAAAATCTGGTATCCTTCGAGGAAGCCGTGAATATGGGTAAATATATAATAAATTGTTACGTAAGTCGAATTGATTGATTTTGTTATTTAAATTAATTTTGTTGTTAGGAAAATCGTTGCGCTTTAAATATCCATTAAATTATTGTCTCTGGAGTCCAAATTCCACGCCGACTTCGTGTACCTATTACTACAAAAGTCGAGTTTTTATTTATCAATTTTTGATATCAGTCGTACTCGATGTGTTAATCTCGATATTTGGACGTAAACCAATGTAAGCATTGCACAAAATACCAAAAAAAGTTTAATTTTTATTAAAGTCATAATCATTAATTACAGAATGGTAAAAATTCAACGCAAAATTCATTATGGCGTTGCACAATTAATCCCGTACTTTCAAGAAATGACGTTTGACACGGTTAATATTCAAAATATGCGAAACCATCTAAGTCAAACAGACAACGAAATTTTTGATACTAATATCAATGATTTGACTATGGCTAAAACAATGCCTCTGATATTACAAGGAATTCGCAAATTTATTGCCAAGGAGAAAGAACAAGATTTACTGAAAGCTAGACGAACCGTTTTCATGTAAGTTTTAAAATATATGCTTTGCCCCAACAAGCAATAATAATTATTTTTCTTTACAGTTGGCAAATCGTACATCTCACAATGAAGATCATAGTAGGCTTGTATTTATTTAAACTTTTGTTTGGCCGATTTTTTTTTTAAATAATTGAACGTAAATAGCTGTAATGTAATTTACAATAAGGAACAAATAAATATAACCATTTACCCAGTTTGCTGTTGCACGATTTTGTTTTATACTTGTCAGCAGTGCTGTCGAAAGTACTACTAAGGGAGTAAATGTACTACTTTCAAATCCGCCTACTATACTACTCATCTGCAGTCTCAGAAAACAGGAAAACTGAAAACAAGTAAATCCACATACAATTCTGGGACTTTTTCGATTTAGTTTATGTCTCAATTTTCAGGAATCAATTAACATTCTATTTCGCGTAAACAATTATCTTCCTTATTTTACAAGCATATCCTATTTTACCGAGTACGAGGTTAACACGTTTAAATTGATTTATAATGTTTTTTAGTTTATTTCTTTCAATATATCAACTGTTTGCTCCATATTTCGGATTTGATACTATTGCCAGATTAAAATTTGAATTGCCTTAAAAACACGAAATAAATTATAAACCACATTTATTAATTTTTCTTAAATTTATGATTTAATTGCCGTCTGTTCTGCAATCCATATCTTTTAATTGCATTTGAACTAATCTGCAGATCGGTTGTTGATGTTGAATCAAATATTAGAAATTTAAGAAAAATGTGTTACGTTAGATTTCCGTTTTTCCACTTATTCACAATTGTTTGATTGCTCTGGATATATATCCAACATGGCCCAGTTATACCATAACTTAGTATGACCTTTCTATATTTTTTTTCCTTATCATTGATAATTAATTGATGACCTGCAAACCTCACTGCTGCCACCACTTCATAGTCAAAATCTTAATTATTTTTATTATCAAATATTTTCAGCGTTTCATAGCTTCTATTAAGCTTATATTTTCTGCCAACGATTTTAAAATATTTTTTTTCTTCACTTTAAACGTAATAACTGAATTTAAAAACCAGTCGGAAACGATCATGGATGCTAATCATCTCGACCCATATGAATTTGAAGTCGGATGTATTGTTCGAAATTTAAGAGATACTCCCCTTGCGAATTTAAATGCTCTCTGCATTCCAACAAGAAGCACAATACCTTACTCTTAAACCTATCCAAGCGCACAGTACCACCAAAAAACGACCAAACGACGAAATTAATGGTCGTACAAATAAATTTATAGAGCATAGACGTCTGACGTCCAACTAAACGTTGCCAAACTGATGGTTCCCCAGAGGATTTATCGATTAAAAACTTTCTATTTCGAGTAAGCCATCTAGCTACTACTTATGGAATATCAGATGTCAAGCTCCTAAATAAAATCTGTTTGTTGTTGAAAGGAGTTGCGTCTAATTGGTACTCAAGTCAGTTGGCAACAGTTGAAACCCAATTTCGAAAACCGGTTTAGAGACCATCCCACAGATTACCATATAAGACGAATCATAGAAGCTCGAAACCAATTACAGAAGGAAACGTTCATAGAATTTTATAACGCGATCCAATCTTTAAGTTTACAGTACTCGACTCCACCGCCCGAATCTGAAACTTTGCACATGTCGAAGCGAAATATGACGCCAGGCCTCCAGAACGCATTAGCCTCTCGAGTTATTGAAAATACAGACGAACTGATACGAAGTGGTATAGGGCTAGAGGATTCTTGGAAGCGCACACAATGTGTTCCGGAACTTTTATGTAGTCGAGGAACCATTAATGAGAAGCTTTCAAGTTCTGTTGTCGGCTTAAGGCACAACTGAAAAATAATGATCCTAGTTAACTTATCTGCTGGAACAGTCGAGATATAGGGCACACTTACAACCTTTGTACTAAAGAACGTACCTGGTTCTGCTATGGATGTGGACGCCCAGAAATTTTAAACCTAATTGTTTCCGTTGAAACCGGGAAACGAGCAATTGAGAAAGCGCAGTACTGGAAATGTGGAACCTCGGAATCGATTCCACCACGAATTGAAGTAGAATCTCATACTATTTTTTTAACTTCCAATAATTTTAACTAACCGTTTTTAACTTACTTATACAATCCCATAAACTATTCTGATACTAATTACCTTAGTACCTATGTAAAACGGAATTCTCAGAGACAACAAAATCGTGTGCAGTGGCTAATAGGAGAGCCATGCGCTTTGAAATTTCTGAAACTTCCTTAACCGAGGATAATGAGAAACGGCCTTACGCGGAGGTTAAATTTTGGGAAATATCGCGGATTTATGGGTACGGGATCTACAATCACTGTTTTCGGAGCTGATAGCAAAATCTATTTGAATAACCCAAAATATAAAATTCCCTATATTCCCTCTATATTGCCCCTTATGGACCACACTAACCTACAAAAACCAACAAAAAATAATGAAAATATTCCTTATTCCGAGACTGAAAGAAAAGCTATATCTTGGTATAGATTTCTAGAAACAGTTCCAAATGATTCCGTCCGAGTATTGCTCCGTCATCTCATTCTGACTCTGAAATTTCGAATTCCACGCAAGATCTCGAGAGTGACGCAAACAAACACATTTTAACGTCAGAACAGCAAACTATTCTTAAGAAAATAATCCATCAATTCTCTTCGTACTCGGAACTTGGGCTTGGTAAAACCAATAAGTTGTCTCATTCTATCAAGGTACATGATGGTTTTACCCATTAAACAAAGATAATACCCTTTTAGTCCGCCAGTCCAAGCCGAATAAGGAGATTAATAAGATGTTTGCCCTGAGGTTGATTGAGAGGTCAAACAGCTCTTGGAGTTCGCCTGTTGCATTGGTCCGAAAACCCAATGACAAAGTTCGTGTTTGCCTAGACGTCAGATGCCTTAATGCTGTTACGGTTAGGAATGCGTATCCTGTACTAATCATTTACGGACTCCTGAGTCGGTTAGATCAGACTATATTCATCTCCAGTATCGACCTGAAAAATGCATTCTTGGGTTATGTAATGCCGCGCAAACGATGTGCAGACTAATGCACTAGGTTATCCCCAATGAGCTATAGGACCAAGTATTTGTACATTTGGATGACCTCCTCATCACCTCAGAGATCTTTGACGAACATATTATTCTACATAAAAAGCTTGCTGAACTACTTAAAGACGCTAAATTAACGGTCAATTTGGAAAAGAGTAAGTTCTTGCTCAACTACTCATTAGTAGTTCTCCGATACTTAATACCATCAAAAAGGTTCGGAGATTTCTTGGGCTAACTGGTTGGTACCGCAGGTTTATCCCGCAGTACGCCACAATCAAGGCTCCTTAGTCGGACGTTTTAAAGAAAAGCCCAAAATTTGTATGGTTGTCCCAAAGCTGAACATGCGTTCGATTCACTGAAGCACGCTCTTTCCTCGGCTTCTGTACTAGTGTATCCAAACTTCCAAAAACCTTTTTGTATCCAGTATGTGAGTGCAATTGGAGTAGGACGTGTTCTGACACAAATCGGAGAGGATGGTAAATAACATCCTATATAGCCTAGATGTCTAAACATTTCCAAGTGTATGTTGACGGATGTGACTTCACTCGTCACTCAAATGGCTTATGAATAGTAAAGTTTTAAGCGGAAGATTAGCTCGGTGGAGCTTAAAGCTACAAGCTTTTAACTTTACCGTTAGTCATCGCAAAGGCAGTTTAAACGTAGTCCCGGATAGCCTCTCCAGAATTTTTCTTGATGAACTGAACATCGCAAACCTAAGAGGCAATGTCCAGAATAATATTCTTCTCGATCTCGATTCTTCAGAATTCTCGTCTGACGAATACACAAAACTCATAGCGACTATTACTAATTCACCGAAACCATTAGCAAATTTTCTTGTCCAAGACGGTAAGATATTTGTTAATGTCTCCGGTCGACATAAGGATTATTCCGAATTATCACCATGAAAGATCTACGTACCGTTGCAATTAAGAGCTGAACTAATATATTATACAATCCTCTGTCCTCTGGTCATCCAGGCATAAAAAAAACATTATTTCTACTACAGCGGTACTTCTATTGGCCCATTACCTTAAACAATGTGTAGTATGTCAAACCTGTAAATCTGTTAAACACGTGACTCAACCTATGATGGATGGTCAAGCTCATATCGAAAGACCTATGCAGACCTTACCCGCGCTCGTAAAATGGTAATTGTTTCTTGTTTTTAGTCCTCGACATGCTGTATAAGATAGCGGAAATTTGACAGCGGAAAATAAGAGATTACAGTACTCGCCGCTGGTGGCAGCACCATCACAAAAAATAAGTTTTTTTCTTATATACCAGCGGAAATTTTGTTTTCATTTTGTATCTCTTTTTTATGTCTCTTAAAATGATAAATTGATTGATCTCCGAAGCAAAGGAACTCGGTAAATGAAATCTTGAAATTTAACAATATTACGACTTTCCGCCATTCTTAAAGAATGATTTCGCTTGGTTTTATTGTTTTTCGGATTTCAAAAACAAGAAATTATGGCCGCAGAAAATCAAAAAGTTATAGTGAAATTTCTAATCCATAAATTTTCACCAAATTTTCCTTGTAGTCTCAGCGTAGCCTAAGCTATTAGAAAAACAACCGAAAGTATTGATTAGTAGTGGAAGTTTCTGATATATTGGCCAAAAACTGAAAATAAATTAATAAAAAATTTTAAATTTTCAAAAGGATTGGTTATGAAATGGCCAAGTTTAGTCCAGCATGAACAGATCCTAGAATTTTGTCCAAAACTTACTTTAAAATCCCTGATCAATACTACTATCCAAATTTCATCGTCATTCTTTAAGAATAGCGGAAAGACGGGATATTGTTAAATTTCATTTACCAAGTTCCTTTACTTTGGAGATCAATCAATTTATCATTTTAAGAGACATAAAAAAGAGATACAAAATGAATAAAAAATTTCCACTGGTAATTATGTAATTTCTCTTTTGTGATGGTGCTGTCACTTGCGGCGAGTAGCATACTATCTTCTTTTCTGCTGACAAATTTCCGCTATCTTATAGATCAAGTCCTCGGCCACTTCAGCAAATATGTATTTTTTAAAGCAATGAAAACTGCAACCACAAAAGGCGTCTGCTATTTCTTAGATAACCCAATTTTCCTTTCCTATTCTGTGCCAATAACGCACAACAATTCAATTCTAAACTCCTAAGTGATTTATTTGAAAAATATGGAATAAATCACATTCATACGCCTAGATATAGCGCCATTTGACGCCTATTGGATAAATAAGTCTCAAACAAATTTATTTGGTTTTGAGTAAAGCCCAGTTTGTAAAATTTAACAAAAAATACTCGTATCGTAACAGCATCAAAAGCTTTACTTAGATCTAAAAATCACAGTCACAAAACATACATCCGTAAAATTTAAACACGCCGCCGTAGTGTTAGAACCCAAGATGAAACCAAATTGATGGTTACTCATGATACTGATAGAGGTTAAAAATTGTCTTACTCGAGTAAGCATAACCTTTTCAAAAACTTTAGATATAGCAGTTAATATTGATATCGGTCTATTACAGTTTGAGACATCCGTTTCATCTCCGCTTTTATAAATAGGAATAACATTTGCCGTCTTTTTACCATCCACTTCGTAATCATTTGTTGGCCAAAGTTCGAAGGGATAAGAAATTATATATGACACATAATTAAAATCGTTTTAACAAGGGCGATTGAAATTTGTCGCACAAAACTCGTGACACTTGCAAAATAATCGTTGAAGTACTCTGCAATTGCTTTTTCTTACAAATTACAGTTTTTGGATTTATTAATATTTTTGCTTAGACAACTAAAACATTTGTCACGTTTTGCCTTTATAATTTTTAAATCTACCAGAGCACTAAGTGTTTTATGTGCTAGCTAAAAATTGACCGCCAAAATTTTTTTTTTAACTTAATTTTTTTCTCGTTTTTTAATCAAACCCTTTATTTCAGAGGTGATCCATGAATCATCACTTGGTTTACCTTTTAATACGTGTGCTATTCAATATTAAGCGTTTCAATTTACTTCAGAAATCATCTAGATTTGCAGAACTACAAATTCGAACCCAGGAAGCATCACTGAACAAGTTTTCATAATCTAGAGTTTTGAATATAATTTCATGCAATTGTCGTGGGATTGGTACGTTGCTCACTTATAAAAGCATTTGTTTGTGGTCAGATAATGAAGTGTCCGAATTACTCATCTAACATATAACCCTAACAAATCAGTTATGATACGGTCAATTATTGTACCAATTCCATTACTACATCGAGTGGAATATTCACTTTCTTTCAATTGTGTGTTATTTGTTACATCTTCATCTTGATAATCTAATAGATTATTATTAAAATCCCCAAGGATTATATTACATGATCTGATCAGAGCTGATCTGGTTTGACCTGATCCGATCTCAGATCTCTGATTTCAAAACTCAGATTTCAGTTCTCAGATCACATTTCTCAGATCTCAGATCTCAGACCTAAAACTTCAAATCTCAGACCTCACACCTCAGACCTCAGACCTCGGACCGCAGACCTAAGATCTCAGACCTCAGTTCTCAGATCTCAGATCTCGGATCTCAGATCTCAGGTCTCAGATCTCACATATTCCATCTCAGATCTCAGGTCTCAGATCTCAGACCTCAGATCTCAGATCTCAGACCTCAAACTTCAGATCTCAGATCTCAAACTTCAGGTCTCTATTCTCACATCTCAGATCTCAGATCTCAGATCTGACCTCATATCTCAGACCCCAGTCCTCAGATCTCAGATTTCAGAATTCAGGTCTTAGGTCTCAGATCTCAGACCTAAGATCTCAGATCTCACAAAACTATTATATTCCATCCCAGTTCTTTCACTTTATACCTCTATAAGATGATTTAAATTATAAACACAACACCAAAATATCCCATCCCAGTTTTTTTTTCGTTTATTTGTTGTTCATGTAAAACAAATACTTGGACATATTTACTATATTGCGTTTTGGCAAAAGTAATTCAATTCGCATAATAATGCTCCATATTATTAGTTTAATATATTACGAGTAACTTATAAAGAGCACCCCAGTGCTATTCGTATGTTAGGAATGACACAATCTTCCGGCATCGAAATGGCCCCATATAAATTTATATGAAAATCGTCTATCACTTCCAAAACGTTCCTGGGCTGGAAATATCGATTAATGTTTTGAGATTGCACGTAATTAAGTGATTGCTGACCAAGTGACCAGCACCAGCTCTATGTTCAATTTTATGTAAATGGACATGTTCTAATATCTCAGATTAAGTTAAATAAAAATTTGTAGCTTTAAAGAACTTACTAAGCCGGAAGTGATTCTCTATGTTTTGAGTAGGTAATGATAAGGGCAAACTATGCTGAGCTCCACGGTGCCAGCCGTATGTTAGGATTGACATAATTTTCCAGCTTCAATATGGCCCCATATAAATTTATATGAAAATCGTCTATAACTTCCAAGGAACGTTCCTGGGCCGGTAATAGCGATTGATATTTTGAGATGGTACGTAAATAATTGAATTCTGACCAAGTGACCACTACAATAGTGCTAACAAAAACATATAGAAAAGACCACTAGCATGAGCACACAAGATAAAGATTTGTTATTTTAGTGGTTGCGGATCCCAATTGCCTTTATTAGTATTTTTCTTTGAAGTTATGTACTTTTATAGGCATAAAAATTGATCACTGGTAAAAATTAATATTTCGATATATTTGGAGCCCCTTATAACTTAGCAATGCAGTAAAGCGTAAAACTGCAACTTTTTGGAAATTAAGATTAACGGAAAATATATGTTCTCAATAATCTCAAACAAATTTAAATTTGTAAGCGGGGAATTTTTAGCGTTACTGTACGGACGATATCGAAGCTGATAAGTTACGTGAACCTGCCTTACCTACGAGTGGTGCTGTACCGCCCACAATTATTTATTTGTTTTTCATATTTCCAAACTGTTGGTATCGAAAAACTCCCAACTCTTTAGCCGTTTGGTTTCCATGGTCTGCCTTAAACAGTGACCAAATCGACGACGTAAGACTGTAGGTCCAATTTACTTAAAATTATGTGCGCACTGCATAACTCCATGCCAGTACTATAGACGGACATGAAGGAGAACCCTGAATTCTGCATTTGGGCAGGGGGTCATAGTTGCGTTCAATTTCATTACCGATCGTAATAAGATTATGAAAAAACCCATTTCCATCCGGTCATGAGAATATGCCAAACCTATCATACGGCTAGTATTGAGGAGTCCACCACAACTTCACATGCTTCAGCTATGTTTGGGTAGGATGGAGAGACGTCACTTGACCAAATACCAGATCGATATGAATTTATTGCAGCGGTCATCTTAGCATAGAATAACATTACGTTGGATAGATCATTGAAATGTATCTGGAGGAGATACCACCAGTTGTAATTATTATGGCAGTAAGTGTCATGGGAAGCAGTGATTGGCGTTTGGCAATTTACAGAACGCTGTTCAGCGTTGGTCGTATTAATTTTGCAACGACCCATGGATGAAAGGGAGATGTGTGGAACATACCAGTTAAAGTGATTGTAGGAACTGTTGGTAAGTAAGAGAAAACAAGAGCCATGTGGAGGACGATCGACATGAAAAACGTTGTATGGAGGAAGTGCAGAAATGGCTTGGAATTATGTAGTGCGGTAGCTATATTGGATTGGACGGGCCCTATGTTGCTAAAATTGGGGAGACACAGACGAATATGGAAAATATCACTTATGAAATGCGGGTCTTGGCAATAGGGGCGTTGGCTATTTGCAAGGAAAACAGTATCGACGTGAGGATGTGCGAGCAAGTGTTGCCGTAGGTTTGGGCTGAAATATAGTGGACATAGAGCTACTCTAGCGCCCTTGCTCCAGCAAGGCTGCATGGTGGCGGGAGGCAAGTACAAAAGTAAATTTGAATTGGTTTAGGTGGGAGTAATGTTACGACCTCACCTATTGGGTTTAGCAAGGATGATATTGGGACTAAACATTAAGAATTTTGAAGTGACACGGAACACAAATAAACATACTGTAATTACGGACGACCTGGACAATTACAACAAATTAAAAACTATTTTCGTTGACGTTAATACAAAATATTTTACTTACACACCGAAATAGTTGAAATTAAAACCACTTGTACTACGGGGACTGACCGAGACGGAAGATTTGGCAGAACTACAGACTGACATAGAATGTGATACGAAAATTAAAGTTGAACAAATTATTCAGATGAAATCGAGACGACCTGGTGAACAAATCTGGTGAGCATTACCATTGTACAATTTAATAACAATACGCCATTGGCCAAAGTATATGACATCCCTGCAATAAACCATCAATGGGTAGCATGGAAAACATTGAACAAGAGCGGGGACATTATGCAAAGCAAGAATTGTCAACGATATGAACATACAGCTGCAAACTGTAAGCTAGATTTTAGATGTGTTAAATGTGCCAAGCAACAAAAGAGGACATTAATTTCAATAAGTTAGGACATCGACGACGTCGTACAAGGGCCCAGTATATCAGGCAATGATTCTGAGACTAAAGAAAAAATTCAAGAACGACGTCAGCAGGCAAACCAGCACCGAGATTGTTTACATCTATACCGGTAACAAAAGAGAATGGAACAATGGCCGATAGATTCAAGGGGGGACCAATCCCAACGCAGCAGCAGCAGAAGCAAGTGAATGTTAGTGCACAGAATAATGCAACAATTCAACAATTAACAGCGAGAATGGATGGTATGGCCCGTACCATACAGCAGCAGCAGCGATTAAATAGTTCGAATCTAAACAATTTGAGCATCAATCAAAACCACCTCTCTATATCAGGCCACAATGGTATGGAAACGTGCTCAAACTTGTCTATTAGTTGGCTATCTGGTATATATTATTGGGTGTACAAATGTACTTCTTACCTTTTTAAAGAGGTGTCGTTAGTATCATTGCTTGCATATTATTCAATCGGGCAATATTTGTTTTTTGGAGGTTAGATGTCCAGCTTGAATAATTACTAGTTACATTTGTTCAAAGCGTAAACACAAATTATATTCATTTGCGGGAAGTTTTACTTCATTATTTTTTGTTGAAGAAAAGTGCAGCGGAAACAAATGGTTTGTGTGTGGAAGTTTTTTGGTGAACATGCTCCATCGAATACAACATGCAAAGAGTGGTTTCAACGATTCAAAGTTGGTGATTTTCACGTAAGAGACAAAGAACCTGAAGGCGGGCCAAGAAAATGAAGATACAGAATTTGGAAGAATTGCTTAATTTGGACCCTTGTCAAACCGCAAAACACTTAAAATAACGAAACATGGAACGAAATAACGGGACATGGAACGTCGGAAAACCATGTGGGAATTGTTCTTCAACAACAACAAAGGAGGGAGTTTTTGCATCGAATCATCATTGGGGATGAAAAGTGGATCCATTATGATAATCCAAAGTGCAAACCAGTGTGGGTCAATCCAGGTGAACCAGTGCCGAGGCCGCCAAAAGCAAATGTCCATGGTTCGAAGGTGATGCTTTGTATTTGGTGGGATATGAAGAGTGCGGTTTATTATGACCGTAATATTATCATGCCTTTTGTCCCATTCCGGTCGTTTTGCAGTTAGAGCTTGCTTTAAAGCCATCAGTTGTCGTCGATAAACTTGTCCCGTAATGGTTTCACGCTCGTTCAGCAGCTCATAATAAATAATAAGAGTAAGGTTGACTTTTGGATAGATTTTAATTTTTAATTTAAAAAATAAAATGAGTGAAAAAAGAGTGCGAAAGTGTCTCTACCACCAAAAAATGCAAATGGCTCACTTTAGAACAAAAGCTTAATGTTATTAAACTTCATGAAGAAGGTGCTTCTTTTGCTAAAATAGGAAGAGAAAAAGGAATGAACGAGACGTCAGTTCGAAAAATTGTGAAAAATAAAGATCAATACAAATCGCAAGGTATATCTACAGCGTCTTATTTGTCAAAAGTAGTGACCAGAATTAGAAGCCCTCGAATAGTTAACATGGAGCGGCTATTATCTATAAGGATAGAAAACCTTAATCAAAAACGTATTCCACTTAGTCAAATAGAAATTCAAGCAAAAGCAAAGGGTTACAAAGACTTCCAGACTAATGATGAAGTACAAAACGAAGGTGCGGGAGCTAGTGAAACTTTTACGGCAAGTCGTGGATGGTTTTTTCGTTATAAGGAACGCACTGGTATTCACAATGTGCGTATTGTTGGTGAATCTGCAAGTGTAAATAAAGAGGCTGCTTTAAGATATCCAGAAGAATTTTCTGAAATTATAGAAAAAGGTGGCTACAAAGTTGAACAAATATTCAACGTTGACGAGACTGGATTATACTGGGAAAAATTACCGTCAATACTCACTTTTATAGTAGCCCAGGATATAAAATCTCAAAAGCTCGTCTTACACTATTATTAGGTGGTAATGCAGCAGGAGATTTTAAAATAAAACCGATGCTTGTATACCGTGCGGAAAATCCTCGAGCTCTTAAGGGTTAATCAAAAAATAATTTGCCAGTATTGTGGCGTTTAAATAAAAAAGGGTGGATCAGAAAAATTTTATTTGAAGATTGGTTCACGAACTATTTTTGCGCTACAACAATACGATATTGTCGAGAAAATGGGTCGGATTTTAAGTTTTTATTAATTTTAGATAATGCTCCAGGTCATCCTACCGGTCTTAGCGATTTAAATGAAAATGTTTAAATAATATTTCTTCAACCGATGGATCAAGTTATCACTGCAACATTTAAGAGCTATTATTTACGCCGCACTTTTTCACAAGCCATTAAAGCAACAACAGGAGAAAATGCGCCTACTTTAACAGAATTTTGGACGAGTTAAAACATTAGAACCGGACAAGTGGTGCAGTGGTTAAAGCTTCGGCACTTGGACCGGGAGGTGCTGGGTTCGAATCCCATCAGAGGCTAGATGCAAATCGAATTTTCATCATCGATTACGATCGGTGATGTTAATAAATACAACTAAGACCCTCTGATGGAGTGCAGAATTCCGTGTCATACGCCGACCCACCTTCCATGTCAATGTACAGGTTGACATGGAGCTTGCAATGTGCGGGTGGTATACTGTAGTTGTGTGAGTAGGTGAAGTAGGTGGGTTAATGATGTGGAGTGAATGAGTGGTATCACAATGGGCCTAAAAATTGGCCTAAGTGTGCAGTAAGCAACCACTGAAACCTACCGAAACCTACAACATTAGAAATGTTATCGAAAATATAGGCGAAGCATGGCATGAAGTGACACCAAACAATATGAGAGCCGTTTGGAAACATATCATACCGCATTGACCGATACGCACCAATAACATAGTGGAGCTTGAACATCAACATGGTTTCGAAGAACTGGATTCTGACAATGTAATTGAATGCATTCAATCTAGCACGAACGAGCTCGATAATGAAACACTTATTAACATAGACGAGCAACGAGCTTATAAAGAACAGAATGACAACTCAGACAACGATGACTGTGATGAAATGTCTGCAGAAGATTTAACGGCTGATCAGCTTTCAAAAATTATTGGAATGGTCGAAAAAGTTTCAGATCATATAATGGAAGTTGATCCTAATATCGAACGTAGCATTACAATTCGTCGTACAATAAACAATGCAATTCGTTGCTACAAAGAATTGTATGAGGAGAAACGACCAAAACAGATCCAGACATCGTTATTGCTATTTTTGGCAATAAAAAATGAATTAAAACATTAGAATTTAAAGTGAGTTATTTATTTATTTATTTAATTTTAGTTACTTGTTTTATTGGAGCCCGTGAAGTTTCTAACAAAAAATAACACGTATACGTATACGATCCCAATTGGAAAACATGGCGGAACCATAATTCTTATTGGATTCAGATAGATTCCAATAGCCGCCATATTGAATTGTTTTAGTGTTGGTGAATTGCACTGTTAATATTTTATAAATGCAAATTAGTAAAAATTTTATTAAAAATTATTATCATATTAAATAAATTCAAAATTTACACAATAAAATAGAAAAAGAATGATAAATACAAAAGATATTAAAGAAATATTTAAATAACTTAAAAAACTTAACAAATAAATAAAATTAAAGCTTTAACAACAAAAAAATATCAAATATGTTTATTGAAAATTTTCACTCAAAATATTGAGTATTTTATCAATCTGGGCCAATAACAAGCCACTTCCAGAGATTAGGGCAAGACACCACTATATAGGTTGGATTGGCCTATCTCCAAAGAACATTTTCCGGTATAAGGTTTTCCCAAGCGGAGAAAATGCAACCTTGTTAATAGCAATTTTCCAACCGTAAATTTTGAGTATTTATCAACCTGGGCCAATAACAAGCCACTTCCAGTAACTTAATTAAATTTTTGAAGTTATTTTGAATACATTTTATGGATTTAAAACAAAATTTACACAAAAAAAAATTGCTATTAACAAGGTTGCATTTTCTCCGCTTGGGAAAACCTTTTACCGGAAAATGTTCTTTAGAGACAGGCCAATTCAACTTATATAGTGGTATCTTGCCCTAATCTCTGGAAGTGGCTTGTTATTGGCCCAGATTGATAAAATACTCAATATTTTGAGTGAAAATTTTCAATTTCATTTGATATTTTTTTGTTGTTAAAGCGTTAATTTTATTTATTTGTTAAGTTTTTTTAAGTTATTTAAATATTTCTTTAATATCTTTTGTATTTATTATCCTTTTTCTATTTTATTGTGTAAATTTTGAATTTATTTAATATGATAATAATTTTTAATAAAATTTTTACTAATTTGCATTTATAAAATATTAACAGTGCAATTCACCAACACTAAAACAATTCAATATGGCGGCTATTGGAATCTATCTGAATCCAATAAGAATTATGGTTCCGCCATGTTTTCCAATTGGGATCGTATACGTATACGTGTTATTTTTTGTTAGAAACTTCACACCGGTGTTTTTTTGTTCTGTTAGTTTTAATTATTTTAAAATGAAATGAATTGTTTTTGTTGGTTTAGTTATTTTAAAGAAATATATGTTTGAATATATGTACATATGTACTACATACTCTCGTTTTTTTTTATTGAAAAGCAGAAAAACAAATTATCGTTTTTTGACGCGATTATCATCATCATGTCCTTTAACCTCCTTCACAGATCGACCGTACTATGCGAGGTATTCCTGTACATGAATGTGTAAAATAAATTTATAATATTTTTGATGATATTTTTGATCAACTTATCATTATCATTCAATTTACCACACGATCATTCAACAAGAAAAATTTGGTAAGATTTAGTAAATTCGTCAAAAGAGCAAATTGTGCATGACCGCAAATCCAAACAGAGCCTTATAAGACACAATATATATGCTAAATAAACCAATGTACCTTCATACACACATGTATTATACACAATCCATGTATTATAAAAAAAACTTTAATTATCTAAATATGTGTATCTCCCACTGGGCTAATAAAATTAAAACGAAACTCATTAAAGTGAAAATTGAATTTTTAATTTATGATGTTTAAAGGGTGGCTGCTAAGTACTTATATGCGGTCGTATTATAAAAATGACACATATAAAATTCTGTGTCCGGTGAGATTTAATCTCATTTTAGTAAGCCAATTTTGCATTAAAGATGATGTGTTGGTCTGTAAATTGTCTAGGAATAGAAATGGCAAAAAAAAAACTTTTCCATTTATTTAATTCAATTTTAAATATTCCTTTATGTACCGAACAAACTTTAAATGCAACACACAAAACATTCGGATCTCCCTAAGTAAATATATTATGAATTCGTTCTGTATATATGCGAGGGAGGAAATTTGGGGCAAAACTTTGTGTTCCAATCTTACTAACACACTCTGTCTGTACACAGCAGTAAACATAAAATTGGTAATTTTATTAGTTTTATAGATTTTCGTTTTTGTTGCAGTTAAAATGAAATAAATTTTATTAATGTCAAAATAGTTTTGATAATAACTTTCGATTAAGCGGAATATTTATTTATTTATGTAAAGGAAATGTCCGACGAAATGTGAGGGAAAACGAAAAAAAAAACAAAACTTTTATGCCATTAAAGTTGAGATTAATTGAGTTGCACGTTCGATTTTGGGATTGGGATAAAATTTGGATTAGCTGATGAAATTTCTTATTTTACTGACGTTACGTTACCAAGCAAGAATATGCCTGTATACGGGTATGGTTACGGCTTTCTGTTCAACCCAAATTAAATTAATTTTAATTATAATAAAATAATCTGAGGAAATCTTTTTAAAAACTATGTCGATTAAATATTTATGTTACGTTCGTATAAATCTCATATAAAAACCAACCACTATTACGAAAAAATCTTAATATTTTCCTTATTAAAATAATATAAAAGTTTTTATGAGTTTTAATTATTTTCGTTCCGCCTACTCTCGTGTAACGTAAGTGATAAAATAATTAAACCAAAGTTATATGTTTTGGGCACAAAACCCTTAATGCTGGTCTCATCATATTTACATATTTTTAAAATTATTTTCAGTGATGTAACCGAACAATATTTTGACTCAACTTTTATAATATTCCGAAAAGCTCGATAATATTTTAGAAGCTGTATAAAGCATATACCACATTATACACGTACGTATTTGGTTAGGTATGTAGAATAATTTAAAACGTATTAGTTAGAATTTTTGATATTTTGTGTGTGTTGATGGATAGACTCGTAGGTATATGAAATTTTTTGTGGTTGATAGTTTCAAAATAGAAATATTAAATTTTAAATATGCAGATTTTAATTGGCATTAAATAAATATCAACAGATGTTTATTTATTAATGATAAATGTAACGTTAGATATTGATGGAATGTTTGTAGTAGTAAACAGTGATTTTTGGGGAATTTTTAGAGTGTAAGTGTTTGACGATGGCTAACAAAAAGTTTTAGAATCCAGAATTTATAAATATTCGCTTCATACTGTAATGTTTGATATCTGTATGTCCATCCAGATCACCGTCTAGTCAATTACATTACGCGACTGAGAAAATGAGGAACTAAGGTAGATTTGACTGAGGGAAGGAAACTCCTCCTCTGGTACTGGATTTTGCAAATAGAACACTCGCAGCGTTTAAGTTATAAATTTTATTTTTGATAACAGCTTAACTTGCCCTGTTCACTGTTTAAATTACAACTGTCCCTGCGTTCCAAATTGCTCGCGCTTATATTCTTGTGAAACGCTGTTTGAGATAATTCCATTTATTGTTTCTGGCAATGTATGTGTATTGCAATTGCAAAACACTTGCATGTAGTTTATTCGCGAACATTCTGCTTCATCAAAACCAGTGTTGGGCATTTTACATGTAAATAACGTTATCTACATTTCTATATGCAAATAACGTAAATTACATAAAAATTTATGTAAGGACGGTCAATCATTTATGTATATATATATACATTGCCATCTGTCGTTTTTTAACAAGCTTTAAAAAACGATTACTGACATCTTTAGGTTTTACACAGTTTTTTTCGTAAATGTCAAACAGTTGAGTAAATATCATCAACATATCGGTCAGCTAATTATACTGATCGTAATCATCAGAAACCACAATGAGACTCTCCGGCAGTTGAAAAGTGAGTCCCGTTTACGCATGAAATTGAAAGCATTCCATCGTCCACCAATAAAAAAATATTCGCATGGGCTATTAACATTCACTCAATTTAACCTCATGCTGTATAGTACTGCTGCTAAAACACATTCTAAAGAAGAAAAAGCCACGAAAGTCTGAAAGAATTGCGTCTATTGGTGGAGACGTGCTCTTTATGAAGTCTGATTGGTCAGGGATGGTGAAATAATTTTGTTTGAGTTTTGTGAATAACATGGTTCATTAAAGACCAAGTAGGAATGTGTTCGAAACTTAGAAATTATAAACGAAAACCGGGAGAAGATTCGGGTCCTCCTTTTTGGGAATACTTCATCCTGGACAATATACAGGCTGTTGAAAATAACATGTATAGAGCACCTATTTATCCGCATCAAATTTTTCAAACAGATTTTCTACGTATTCGTACAAGGAGAGACTACTATGTTCGGAAGTTTAATGGGAAAGAAAAATGCCCTCTATACGGAGTTTTTTTTGTTTTGTAAGTTTTACAGGAAATTACAGTTGTCCCTGGTCAAGGTGAAAGATTAGTAAATAAACCACCGGTCGTTCAAAAAAAACAATCTACAACATTATTTTTAGTTACCATTGTACAAGACGATGATGATAGCCAGCAACCGACCGAAGTTATGATACAACTAAGTGGACTTGCATTTTATAATTCACAAGACGAATCAGTCGATATAGATTCAAATTATGCGCACACACAAACTATGCTCTATGTATTTTTGACGACGATCATCAAATTAAAGACGATCATCAAGTTCTTTCGCATTTACGAGATAAATAAAGTCAAAAAATAATTTACAGAAAAAATTTACATAGCGGATTTTTCGTGTTTAAGTTTTTTGGGCCTGCACTTTGTATGAAGTCCATATATTGCGTTATGGCCGTATTTACATATGTAATTCAGATTGCTCGCTTTGGCAGCGATAAAACTGGAAGTTTAACATATTACATAAAAATAAATTGCATGAACATACCTTCCCCCAAACGAACGAAACTAACGTTAATAGCCTTCGTATTGGCTTGTGAAAAGCCTAAACCAGTGACACTATTCTCGCGTTCCCTGGGAATAGGGAATTGGGAAAAATATTTTCAGAGCATTTTTGTCTAAATTGTTTTTTGTGGTCTATTGAGGGAATAAATTTGGTGTAACTATTCTTGAAACAAAGTTAAATGGGAAAATATTTTTCCCCATAAAAATTTTGTGGAACAACAGTTTCCCAATTAACTTTGTTTTGAAAATGTTTGCACTAAACTTATTCCTTCATTAGGCCAGAAAAATGAAATTTGAACAAAAATGCTCTAAATATTTTTCCCAATTCCCTATTCCCAGGGAAAGCCAGAATAGTGCCATACTACAGTACCGAGAATAGAAAGTGCAACACCAATATTTTTCAGGTAAAATTGTACTAATTGCCCCTTGTCATTATCGTAGGAGGCTGATTTATTTTTTGGGTATAAATACAATCGTTATTTAACTTTTTTAGTTACTTTGAGATAAATATTCGCACGAGAAAGTTATTAAAATTATAATTTGTTCAAAATGGCCAAATACGCACAACTAACTATGGCTCAGAAAAATCGGATTCTGGCATTGTCTGGAACACCTAAAATGTCATCGCAAAAAAAATTCATTCCACCGGTGAATTAGAACGCATAAAGAGAACAGGTCCAAAAATTAAGACAACTGCACGAGAAGATTCCAAAGTTATCGGAATGTCAACAGCCAATCGATTTAAAACTGCTGTGGATATTCGGGCTGAATACAACGCAGAAACCGGCAAATAAATCGGGGTGTATACGATTCGTAACCGCCTCCGGGAAAAAGGATATATGGCCAGGTCCCCGGCAAAAAAACTATTTCTTACGACCAAAATGAAACAAAACGGTTAGAACGGGCTCGAAATCACGCTGGTTGGAGTCTACAGCAGTGGCGAACAGTTATATTCTCCAATGAGAGTAAATTTAACCTTTTTGGATCGGATGGAATCCAGTACGTCAGGCGCAAATACGGCGAACGACTGAGCGATCAGTGCTTGAAAAATACAATGAAGCCTCTAGCGGGCCAAATGATTTGGGGGTGTTTTTCCTATCATGGTATTTGAGAAATGGCCTTTATTAAAGGAACTGTCAACGCAGAAATCTACAAAAAAATCTTAAAGAACCATTTGTTCCCTTCCATTGAAATTCATTTTTTGAGTGCTGAGTCTGTGGTAATTCCAAGATGATTCCTTGCCATCGAGCGTAATTACCGTTTGCCTTATTTTTTTTCATTTATTAATTTTATATTTAAGACGATAAAAAAAAAGAAATAGTTAATATTTCTCTTCAGGTTAAAGATTTGCTGTTGAAAAATGGAATTCCCACTCTGGATTGGCCTGGAAACTCACCATATTTCCAGAATCCCATTGAAAACCTTTGGCACGTAATGGGGAAGAAAATCAGTAAAAAAATGCCGTCATCATCCAAAAAACTCAATTCAATCATCGAATAAGTATGGTATAAAGAACTGACCCTCGAGTACCTGAAAGATTTAATTGACTCCATGCCAACAAGGATTGCATCTGTTATTGCCAACAAAGGCGGGGCAACTAAATATTAAATATACATTTTACTTCGTAAGACACCTGTTTACCATTAAAATCAACAAAACTACAATAAAAAGTGGCTCAACATTTATTACCTGTTCTTGAAACTGAAATTTAATTTTACCTGAAAAGTGCTAAAAAAATATAATGGCTTTAAAAACAATAAAACCATTTAGCATGAAATTTTGTTTTTCCATAAAATGTGTGTTATATTACAAAGAACCACTTCCAAAACAATTCTTTTTTTAAACGTGCGTCGTACTGTCAAAATACACCTTTTTGTCTATTTTTATGGGTGTTTCATTAGTTATCTTCAATTCTAACAACCATCTTGAATGAAACTAAATATATCGAGCTTAAAGGAGACGTTGCGACATAACACGTTTTTTGCCTAAAAAATATCTTTTATTTAAATTTAATCGAAACTTGCGTTTTACCACAGTAAAATCCTATGTAGAGCACTGTTGAAATGTATCCATGACGGTCAAATTCCCAGCTATAATAGAACTGAATAACTGTAAACTAACTTATTCGATGAGATTATCAGATTTCTCGATACTTCGCGAATCTCGCTCCAAACCGATTTTTTCCTCAGCATCGTACTGTCAAATTTTTTCTTCGGAGATACGTTTTAATTTGTTTTATTCAGGTGTACCACTACGTCTTTTTGATGATTTGTAATAATTATAAAATTATACAACAGATAGCGCGCCCGTCATGAAAAGGTAACTTTCCTTATCACCATATTCCCATCCACATCGTCGCATAAAGCCTTGCTTTCACATTGACCACTCGAATACCAAGTGTTATATCTGTGTAGAATTCAATTCGATTCACTACCTCCCCCCCCCACACGTTTTATTTTATTCGATACATAGCGTCGCTCCGTTTCTGATTTAAGTACCGAAGAAGTAAACAACATCACGAGGGCCTAACTGGGGTTGCAGGCCGGCTAACTTGTATTTACGTCCACGTAATATTTGACTATTGCTTCGTTTTCACTACTCCCTCTGGACACTCTCCACTATTGACTCACCTAGTTCCAGATCTTTTCTATTGCTTCCTCACATTCCAGCACTTTTCCATTTAAACTCTGACACGTGCTACCTTAGTACGTCACACAATCCCAAGCTCCTGAATCACGTTCTCTCGAGTGATCATCGCCACTGCCGGGCCCATCGTCAACAATCGTACTGAAATATAGGGTTGGACCTCCTCCAAGAATGTTTCCTCTACTTACTAAGCCAATTCGTTTCTCGTTTTCTCTGGTCGTACAGCCTCTTCACACAGTCGGGCCTTATCTGATCTTGAATTGAACATTTGCCTTTGGTATTGGGTCTATCTTGAACTCTAAATGGCTTTCAGTATTCCCGGTTTCTGTTTCTCCAGTTGGCATGTTATCTCACTCGGGAATCACGCTGCCGCTAAAAACGACCATTCCAACGTTTCGTGCAATCTCGGATGTAGGTTACTACCTCTTCCCGCATTCTTGTGATGTCAATTGGATCATCACTTGACTAGTTGCCGTTTGCTTTGGAGTTGAATCAAGCATAATTCTCTTATGTGTGACAGATCTTAGTTCCAACTCAGTCATGACTCGCTCATAGCTTCTTTCTGTTGTGGATACTGTTTGCAAAACGTATGAATTGATCAAAGATGATTCAATAGCCGATGTTTCTCGTGTTTGCTGCTACTTATTTGTCTGCGAAAACATTATAATAATTAGCCAGAGGCGAAGCTTCAAGATATCCAATTGGTTCAAATATGGTGCAAACAGGTTTCTATGAAGGTAACCTCTTATCTGGAGCCAATATAATAAGAGAAGCAATAATCGCGCAAAAGGAATTATTTAACCCCCTTTCCAGTGGAACCAGTGGAGGATTTGGACAAGCAATGGAAAGGAAATTTTAGAAGAACTTCCAACAAACCTGAAAGAAACGGGACTACACAAGATATAATTTAGTGATACAGTAAAAACACTTGGGCTCTGGAACTTCACAACAGATACATTTCAATATAAGGTTTCCATGCCAGATACAAACACAACAGTATCTAAAATAATAATTTTATCAGAAGCGTCTAGGCTCTTCGATCTGCTAGGATGGTTAGCACCAGTAGTGGTCAAGGAAAAAATCATACTTCAAGACTTCTGGGCTTCTGGTGTAGGATGGGACGATAAACTCCATTTGAATTTTGAAAACAAGATTAGAGGTCATCGTTGGAACGCCTCTAATCAAGCATATATCGCCGTGGTATAAAGCAGAATAAACAATGAAGTATCAATAATTACTGCAAAAACAAGTAATCCAACACATTTTTCTTGAGTGATTCGACAGCCGTTCTAAGTTGGATAAAACGAAAGCCACGACATCATAAAATTTTTGTGGCCAACAGAATAACAGAGACACAATCCAGCACCAACCCTAGCCATTGTTATCACGTGGTTTCAAACGAGAATCCAGCGGACTACTCATGACGTGGATTACGCCCCGTGCAATTATTAAACCACATGATTTGGAGGGAAGGGTGATAGTGGCTAAAAAGTAAACCTACCTAGCAACAAACAATGATGAGCAAGCACTGAAAGTCAATAAGGACATTTATAACAACATTGGTAACAGTCGTCACTACAATGACTCATTCGTAGTATTGCGTACTGTCTACGCTTTGTATCGAATACAAAGACTAACACTAAAAATATATTCCAGCTCAACCCAGAGGGGAACTCAAGGCTAACAGTAATAATCAAAATCGCACAGAAAGAAACCTTTGAAATATAATTAATAAAATTAAAATAAAACGAAAATACCATTACGAGTAGGTGGACGACTAACCAATTATAACCTCTCGTTAGACGAAAAACGTCCAGTAAAAATGTTCAAAGGCTACAAATGTCACGACTCAGATCACTTGACTCACAACGTTATCAGATCTGAGAGCGCAGTATTGGGTAATAAATACCAATGATGCAATTCGTAACACTATACTCGTACATAACCAGATCAAATAAACTGGCATCAACTCAGCTAATGGGTATGTTACCAAATGAGCGACTAACGCCAGCCTCACCGTTCAACTTGTCAACCGATGCTTTCTTAGTCACATATCGGCGATTCATTTCAGGAATATGTGTGAAAATATTCGGCGATTGCGGAACTAACTTCGTTGGAGCAGATAAACAACTACAAAGGCAGGCAAAGCAACAAGAAGGTGAAGTCAAGAACAAAATAGCACAGATGGGAACTGAGTGGCACTTTTTGCTGCCGAGAAGTTCTCATTTTGAAGGTTTATGGGATGCCGGAGTCAAATCAACGAAACAACATCTCCGAAAAGCAGTAGGGACTCACGTGTTAACCTTCGAGGAGCTTGCAACACTTCTAGCTTAAGTAGAAGCATCTTTGTACTCCAGGCCATTAGCTCCTCTTTCAACGACTCATATCTGTTCCGACTGAAAAACAATTAGTTATGCACACTATATCACTACAAGGCTGAGAAATCGTATAGTGCACAATAATGCACAATTCATTGTGCTTCTTGTATCACAGTTTGTTTGGCTGTACATAACCATACCATCGATTCCGGCTGGAATTATAAGGTAAATTATTTTTGTACCAAAACATCATATATTGCTGGATTTATAAGGTTCCGGCTGCAAAGCTATATGAAGCACAATGATACAACACAATGCATCGTGATACTTGTGTCGTAGTTAGTTTGACGATAGTGTGGTTCTGGCTGGCTTTATCAGGTTTTGGCTGGAATTATAAGGTTTCGGCTGAACGCATATAGTGCACAATGATGCACAATCAATTGTGCTACCTACGTCAGGGCTAATTTGGCTGTAGAGGGTATGATTCCGGCTGGAATTATAAGGCTTTTGCCGAAAAACCAAAACTTGCCAAAACCTGGTTCTGGCTGGCTCTATAAGGTTTATACTGGAATTATAAGATTCCGACTGAAAAAGCATGTAGGATGTTTTCCAAACATCGACTTATTGATTTATTTGACGCCATCTTGAATAAGTCGGTCAAGTCATTGGAGTTCATTGTACCGACTTATTTGTGACGTCATAACAAACTTATTGACATGTTGGTCGTTTCTTTGCCCTAGATTTGAAAATTAAAACTGTACAGTTATTACATTTATTGAAAATACATTTTTGGAGACATTTCTGTCACACTCAAATAAGTCTCATTGCGAGGTGACTTATTTGAATAATTCGGTGTCCACAAATAAGTCAGGGTTTGGAAAACAGCCACAGTGCACAATGATGCACAATCCATTGTGATACTTATAAGATTTATAAGATTCCGGCTAAAAAACAATTACTACACAATGATGTACAATACATCGCCTCTTATGACATAGTTGGTTTGGCTGTTGTATGACTTTGGTGAGCTTTATTAGGTTTTGGCTGAAAAGTATATAGTGCACAATAATGCATAGTTGTCATAGTGTCATAGTTTGTTTGACTGTATATAACCATACCATCGGTTCTGGTTGGAATTATAAGGTTTCTACCGAAAAATTATATAGTTCAGGATATTTAAGGTTCTAGCTATATATGAAAGTTATATGAATCACAGTGATGCACAATGTATCGTGCTACTTGTGTCATAGTTGGTTTGGCTGTAGTGTGGTTCGGGCCGGATTTATCAGGTTTTGGCTGGAATTATAAAGTTCCGGCTGAAAAAACATATAGTGCACAATGATGTACAATACATCATGCTACTTGTACCATAGTTGGTTTGGTTCCGGATATGGCTCCGGCTACATAATTAATGTTCTGCTCTAAATAATTCCATTTCAGGTCAGAGAGAATACAATCACCCACGACAGAAATACCGTTGTGAGTATCCATTAGTTAAAAGGCGAAATAAAGCTGATAGATATTGGAAATGGTAAAAATTTGTCTAGCAGGATTAATGTGCTAACCCCTCTAACGGTTAAATTTGTCTCTGGACATTAATTACCATTTTTCCGGAAGACGTTGAAATCCGACGTAAAAAACTCATTACTGTTGAAATCATTAAGCTTGTGCAGTAATTTCAAATCCATTCGATGTTCAAATCACCAAGCTAACTAGTACTGCTACACCATTCGATAACTGTCGTTGCAACAGGCGTAATTCGTATTCCGCAATACAGTAAAGTCTTATTTCTTTCGAATCAATCCAAAAAGATACTCGCAATGCAATAAAAACTCCCAATATTCGCTCTTTTATATGCAACCTACTATTAATTTCTTCCTCAACGTATTATTCTCAAATTTTAGAAGAGAGAGAAAATTTATTGTCCACATGATTTGGAGAGTTAAAAATGAAATTTTGAGCAGAGCTGCGTTTAAGTTGTTGCAAGATGTCGTGTCATTCGCCTGCAATCTAGGTTCGATTATAAAATGTGACCGGATTTCAAAATACGAAACTGTCAATACCCGCGCTTTCCAAATGCAACCTACTGATTTAATTACACAATATTTTAATATCATCAAAACCAAAGATTATCTAAGTGGTATCGTTCTTATCTTTTTTTATCACATGTATTCAATTTGAAACCCGACAAAATAAAAATCTCTACTCCATTTGAGCTGTTCAAGCTTCTTATAAGCTTCTACAATTTATACAGGTATAGGGTGATCATTAATGATAATTGTTGATCCTCTCCTATTTATTAACTTGATTAATCCATGTTAGATTAAGCGGGGTCATTTTCGTATCTTAAGTCTGTTCTTAATAACGGTTTTCTCAACATTCAGTCTAAAATCTGTATTTAGCATACAAAACGTCCAATATCCACGCTTTCCATATGTAACCTACCGTTAGTTCACCCACTACAACATCCTCAATTACTTTATTTTACCAACAAAATACATTTTTTGATTTTTTAACAAGACAATTTTAGCATGCGATTCTTTTGTTGACTGGGTCTACTTATTCTGCTCGTTCTTCGCGTTCCAATGACACACAGCCTTTTACTTACAGGCGCCTTGTTTTTGTTGTTACCATCTTCAGAATCCTTAGGGCAGCCAAATAAATCGACATAAATGGTCCTACCCTCACGAGGTAATGTTCTGTGTACCTCATCTGGTGTTAAAACGCCAGATGATGGAAATAACCGTACTCCACACGAGAATATTAGAATATTACAATAAACGAAGTAGGTGTTAAACGGTACCGATAGCCGAATTTTATTTTGTACAGTTCCCGGTAATCTATAATTGAAATATCCGAAATTGCCACGCCTTTAAATCCTCCACAGTACACAAATTTTGAAAAAATTCTTCTTACTTCATGTGTGTCGCGATATTTTTGCTATCACGACAGTAATATTTTTAGTCTCTCGATGCATCTGTAGTAGTGCAATCGTTTAAAAATCAATAACGTCACAAAACAAATTATAAATAAATTTGCGATTTCGACCCTACCAAGTCATTTACGCTACTTTACAACTCCAACACGATAACGGGATAATTTGGTATTATTTGAAATCAAAAATTTTCAAGTTCAGTCGTGTATATAATGTCAAATTGTGTGCGTCGGGTCTATTATTAAATTCGGTTTGTCGGGTTATTTTTTTTTTGTATCATAGTGGCATAGTTAATTAAGGTTAGTGCACGTAATTTAAATGTTTTTAGTGGTTTATAGTTAATTGTGCGCGTCGAGAAAATTGTGTTTGGTGTGTTCAGAGATAAAGATGAAATCAATTTTTACGGTAAGCAAGAAATTTACTATGTCAATAAACTTTTATTACTTAAAGCCATATGACTAGTATGTTTCATATGGAACATTAACCCTTTATTGCATGATCTGATCTTTCACGAATGACAAAATAAAAAGAAATTCAATAAAATTATTAGATGTTCGTCCCTTTTTGTTGTTCTACTCGCCTAAAAATGAAAAACTATAAAAATTCGACCCATATTGGAGCCGAACAAGTCAACCCCGCCCGCCCATTAACCTGTTATAATAATATTTAATGATTGGTGCGGCTCGATATTTGAAAGGACGTTCACACTAGTTATATCACGAAGGATAGAAAAAAGGATAGAAGGATAGTTTTTCAACTCGGAAATTAATTCCTGAGTGATTTTTACTTTAATAAATCTTTTATTTCTTTATTCACAACAATTTATAATTTTACAGTCTCTGATATCTAATGCCGGATGCGAGTGTAGTACGTTACGTGGCATTAACGTGAGTAGTACGATGCTACTGCATTTTTGTGGGAACCTAATTATGGAATGCTCCCTTTAAGTTCGAGTGTCCTTATTCGAAGCGTCAAAAAATGGCGTTTCTTCGTTGACCTAGACCTATCTCTGATGTTATCGCTTTGGGTGTGTTGTCTCGCGTTTTTATTTCTTCATTTTGACTTACTGCAGGTCCCAAATTTTCGATTCTGTTCTGTGAATCTGATACAACTATTTCCTCGATCTTCGTTGTATTGAAGATTCGTGTCTTGTTCTTTGTCATGTATCTTATGATTATAAATGTCGTTCCTATGATGATGACTACTGAGAGTAACCCCTAACTCTCTAAATCCATTCTCTTCTGGTGTTGGTTGTAGAATAGCTGGGAATTGTATAGTCGATCTTTCCTTTGAAATGAAGATGTAATCGTTAACTGCTACTGTTGTATTGCTAAACTTGAGTAAGTATGTTCCATTTAGATTCTGGGTTTCGTTCCCTACGTTGATATCTTTTTGAAAGTGATTAAGTAGTATCAAACCCTCCGATATTTCGCTGACTGTTGGTATGTGCTGATCATTGGTGTGAATACATTTGGAAGGACGACTTTTGAGAAGTTTGGGCAAACAGGTAGTGTTACTTACATCTAGGATGCTATTTTGATTACAAATTGATAATGAATTTACAGTTTTACATTCGTTAGTTACACTATAGACTTTACCATGCAACATTATTGTTCCTTTTAACTGGTTTAACTAATAATTTCTCATATAACGCCAGAGTTGTCAACGGGATGTAAACAATATAGAGCAAGCATGCTTTGTTACTAATAATCTTAATACTCGCAAAATCTAGTGCCTCCTCTGGGGTGTTATATGGTAAATTTTCGTTTTCTATTGTATTAATAGCTAATTCTAAATTTGAGAGAATGAGTGAATTTATAATACCCGCTTTGGCCCAATGAATTGCATACTTGATGTTTACTATTTCTTCCTTCATTAATTTCAGTTTATATTGAATGTTTAATGCCAATTGGTCATTCAATTCATTAATTACTTCAAAGTCGTCATGGTCAGGGTTTCCCACTATCCACTTCCATGCGCTACCAACAAAATTGCAAGGCCGATTGATTCTATGTCTTTTAAGACTATCCATTAGTGAATGTAGTTCAATAATTTCGTGTACGAGGTAAGGAGTGGTCATTCGTCAATTCTCCGTCCATTTTTGTTCTCATTATGTTTAAGTAGGCTTGATGTTTGTCCAATTCTATAACATGTATCAGTTTGAAATTTCCGTCCTGTATTTTTGCTTTACCAGTGCTAATTGATATGACCTGGGAATTTGTATAAGCGAGTATTTGGATTTCTGCGGCGAGGCTACCTAAGGCCCAACTGTAATTAGAAATAATTCTTCTTTTATGATTTTATATTACTTTTATGGACTACTTTCTCGGATTCCGTTAACACCGTGGTATTCCTATTTTCTATTACTATTTCGGGTTTATACCGTGCCGTTAATTTCGATCCTAGTCTTTTGTTATGTTTAACGAAAATTACCTGACCCGGCTGATAAACAAAAACCGGTTTACGCTTTTTGATATGGTGTTCTAAGTTCTTTGTTTGTTTTTGTTTTAGTTTTTCTATATTACTAAGTCTGGTCTGTTCCAGTTGTTCGGGATCAGCATTAGGTGATCTACCAAAATATATTTAAACTGGTCGTTTCCCTGTTGTCGAATGGATCGAACGATTATACTCATTTACCGATCTTTCGAGTAATTCTTCAAACGTTCGCTCCATTCGTTGAGTAAATCTTTCCACCTCGCTCTTATAAAGAGGTCTTTTAAAGATTCTAATATTCAACCCATCCTCCATCATTGATGTAATAGATGCTGAATTAAGGGGACTCCCATTGTCAATGACAACGATTTCTGGTATGCTGAAGAAAAACAGTATGTCTATCAGTGATTGCCTAATGTCTTCTATTGCCTTAGATTTTATCGGCTTACAAAAGGCAAGTTTACTAAGTTTATCGATAGCTGTTAGAACTAAGTTGTTTTCAGTTGAATAAATGTCCAGATGTTGGGTATGACCTGGATAACTTGGAATAGGTGTTGGATTAAGGATAGGTTTATTTGGATGTCGCTCACATTTATTCTTCTGACATGTAGTGAGTAATCGTTTCACTATTAACTTAATTTTTCAACTCATTCTAGGAAAGTAGTAACTTTCGATTATTTGCTTTCGATTTTCTTCTGCGTTCCGATGTGCTCGTTGGTGAACCGATATTATCTTTTCCTCTTGTTGGTTTTCATTAGTATTATCTTGCGCCATGGTTTGTGTAAACCGAATTTTATAGTCCCTAAAATGTACTGGATATATCTCTTGATTTTTTCCCATTATCAATTCCGTAGTTTTGAGTCTGTTGATCGTATGTGAGTTGAGGTATCGTTTAAAAAAAATGTATAATATTCGAATTGGTAAAATTTGGCTATGTAATGATATGTCTTTGGTAATTTGGAAAAGGGTTTACCAATTGGTAGGAATTTTCATTACCTATATTAAGGATCAGTTGGTTTCTAAATGCATTAATTGGGGCATCGACAGTGGGAATAAGGTCGTTGATGACATAGCATTTATGCCTGAAGATATTGGAATCCTTGATAATGCATCCGTTACCCGATTCATCCTACCCGGTTGGTATTTTAATTCATAGTTGTATTCCTCTAAGATGGCTATCCACCGTTTCATCTTAGAGTTATGAGTTTTATGACTAAGGGCATATGTCAAAGGTTGGTGGTCAGTGACGATTTTTACCTTTTTTGATCCGTATAGGAAATTTCTCAATGAAGTGAGTGACCATATTATGGCTAGCATTTGTTTTTCATTAGCCGCATAATTTTCTTCAGTTGTATTTAACGTTCTTGAGATAAATGTGATTGGCCTGCCTTCCTGTGCTAGTACTGCGCCAAGCGTCCGTTGTCAATTCAAATTCTGAAAATTTGGATTCGCTACAGAACTTCACTGGAAATAAGAGTATTTTTGATTTTATTGAATGCTGTCACCTCTTCATTAGTGAGATTCACTTTCTTGTTTTTCAAGAGGTTTTTGGACACATGTTTATCCTCCCCTGTTAAAAGCGAATTCAAAGGTTTCGTGAGTTTTGCTATGTCTTGGATGAATCGTCTGTAGAATCCGACCATTCCCAAGAACGATCTTAGGTCTCTCACTGTTTGAGGTATTGGGAAATTTGTTATTGCCTGGATCTTCTTACTATTTGCTTTTATCCCATCTTTGAAGATGATAAATCCTAAAAATTCTATTTCGTCTTGCAGCAATTCGCATTTATCGAGTTGAATTTTCATATTTGCATGCTCAAGGACTTCGAATATTTCCTTCATGTTTCTGAAGTGTTCGTAACACGGTTTCTCGATATACTCTCAAAGTATGTTAACGAGTGCACGTTGAAAAATCAAAGGGGCGTTTTTTAAACCAAATGGGAGACGAGTAAAGTCGTACTTCCCGTGATTTACGGAAAAGGCTGTTTTCTCGATGTCTAATTTTTTAAGTAGAATCTGGTGGAATCCACTTTTCAGATCAATGATAGTAAATAATCTATTATCACTCAAGTTCGCTAAGACGCCTTTGATTTCGAGTATAGGATATTTGTCAGTAATAGTGACCGAATTTAACTTCCGGTAATCAATTACTATTCTGTACTTGTGTTCCCCTGAAGCGTCTTCTTTCCATACCGGGGAAATATACAGGGAAATTACCCCGTCGTCTAGCATTTATTTAATATGTTTTTAAAACCTCATTCTTCAAGCATAGCGGATATGGGTAGGGTCGAGAATACACAGGTTCGGTGCAACTAGTGCGAATTTCCCCTTTCACTGTTGTTGTGAATGTCAATTTCTCTTCCGGTTCGGAAAATAAATGTACGCTTGTTCTTATTATATTGTCTAATTTTTGTTTTTGATCTTCATTGAGATGACAGTTTCTAATAATGATATTATTTACTGAATTAGAGGTATGCTGCTTGATCGGTATTTTTTTGTTGGGACTAATAGTCATAAATCCTTTGTCGGTGTGTATGGTAGCACCGAGCTGTTTCAGACTATCATTACCTATTATGCCGTCGAATGATCTTAGACTAGGTAATATAAAAAAATTTAACTTTCTTTCTGAGCCGAATAGTTCTATCAGCACGTGGTACGTGACCCTGAGGCTACCGGCTACTGAGTTGGCCGTAAAAGGATTCTCATTTGGGATTGGATTGCGAACAAATTGACTTTGTATATAATTTTTGTTGTCGTCTTGTTGCTCGGAATGATAAATCCTTTGTACTTTTGTGGGTTGGTTAATTTGGTTTGAATGGTTTCGTTTATTCATGAACTGATTCCTATTCTGACTGTTTTGGTAATTTACCTGTCGTGACTGAGAGGAGTGGTCCACTTCCATTGGTTTAGGTGGTTTAGGAGGATAATTACCAAGATTTATGAAAGGCAGTTGAGGTCTAAATGGTTGTGGTCTTAATCTTGGAAATTGTGGGTTTGAATACCCGAATTGAGGTCGACTGGGTTGAAATATTCTTCGTTCGAAGGAGTTTTGTGAGTTATGAAGTGATTGTGGGATGAATTGTTGTGGTCCGTTGGAGGACAGAGGCATTTGATTCTTGTGAATTGTACGTAGTGAGCACTGTGATGAGCATATTGTACTCGGTAGTTCATATTTTGCAATTTCAGATATAATTGCAACGGTTGCGGTAGGCCACTGGGCTCACGGATACTTAAGAGCCGTGGCAAATCTCCCTACAGTTCTCTGATGAAGGTATCGAGTGCTTTATCTCTATAATTGTCCGTCAGGTTATTCATGGATTCTGAGCCAATATCCATAGAGCACAGTTTGTTCAAGAAATTAGGGGTAGGAGTTGGTATCCGCTTTGGTAGAATTATGGGATGGTTTGGTTGCCCTGTATCAGCGTCATCATCTGATACTCAATGGTACCTATAGGAATCAACATTTTGATTCTTTATTTTCTTTTCCTTTTTATTAATTTTTATTTATTGATTTCATTATTTATTTAAATATTACTAATACACTTTTACAATTTTATTTGTTTAACACTTTATTTTATTAATTACAAATTACTTAATTCTAACTTATCGGTTCTAAATATGGATTACAACTAAATCACTTATTATATTGAAGCTTAAAAACTAAACTAATTAGGTGCTTGATCGACACTTATGCTGGATGCGCGTGTAGTGCGTTACGTTGGATTAACGTGAGTAATACGATGCTGCTGCATTTTTGTGGGAACCTAATTATGGAATGCGTTGACTTATATAGGGTTTTATTCAACATGTCTGTTGCGTCAGCAGTATGTGGGTTTAGCTTTCCATGAGTTACGCTGACGCTTCTTAGTAACTCGACACTTTTGTTATCTTATTAATTTGAATTTTGCTAGTTTGGCGGTTTCCACAGACTGAATAGTTGGTTCGTTGCACCTTTGTTATGCGACTCAACTGACAATGTGTTTGGTGGCGTATTTGTCGTTCTTTCTGTGGTATAACGGTATATCCATGGTATATGGCTCACTATAGGGTCACTAACATTGTGTCTTCATTGCACAACAACTATTGCGGAATCGTCCACATAAGCAACGAGTTCTCACTTTGCGGCTTGCAATTTGGTAGTCGATTTTTTATGTAATAGGATTGATGTATTATAATAATTGTCGAAGAATACTTTGGAATTCAAATGTTTAAAGCAAGATTAATTTCCGTATGCGACCGTTTTCGGTCATCGTTTTCTTGACTGGTCTCTATGTTGTAAGCAAAGCCGGATGTTCCACACTAAACAAACAATTTAAAACCCCATTTATGCGGTTTGTTCGGATGTATTGCTTCAGGTTTAGATTTAGTTGAACACATTTGCTAGTCAGAGAGGTACTTTTCTAAAATTTTCAACCATACTATTAAATATTGGGCGTATTTTGTGAAGATAGTCACCGGAAGCATTGATTCTGGCGGAGATTTGGTTAATTTTTCAAAATTATTCAATTGCAATGTTTCCTGAATCAAAACGTTTCCTAGTTCGGATGCCAATAGCGTCTAATATTTGAAATTTTGGGCAATGGAAGTAAACATCCAAATTCCTATATAATTTTTTATATCTTTACAAAGTGCTAATGTTTGGGCCTTTTGGCAGGCGTATACGTTGGTTTGTATCAATTCGAGATATTCACCCCAATTATGGTTGTTGTAGTCGGTTGGTTATTCAATGCCGGTTTCTAGAGAACTATTACATCTGTTTTTATAAAAATTTAAATTTTTTTAATTCTTGTCACAAATTTACAATGAAGTTGACTACATTTAGAAAATGAACACACTATTATACCTACATTGCAAACGTAATACAAAAAGGTAAACTGGTATAAAGGCACTGTAAGCATGGTATATTTTGACGTTTAGGTTGTTTTATTTTTAATGTTGTTGAACATAGGTAGCATACATAGGTAATACATAATTTGGTTATTGTTCGATCCACTTCACCATCGATTGTTTTGTCTGTCACATGCCTCGCCAGTTCATCATAACGAGGATGAATCTTTGTGATCTTTCCCATCTTTCATTGATTGAGTAAAGGATTGTCTTCTTTAATCAGCACTATAGATCATCAATCTGCACATTCTTTCTCTGAAATTTTCACTTTGTGAGTTGTTGTAATGTGTTGATGTATTCTCGGTACCATCGCTTCCATAATAATTGCAACATCTGCTGAATGCCTTGCCAATGCTTTAAACGATGTCATTCACTTTTGATATCCGGTTCAGTTTCTGGTATTAACTGCTGCCCAACCAAAAAGTGGGTTGGTATTAAAACATTCTTATTGTCTGGACCCTTGAACAGGGTCTTTGATTTAACATGCCTTCCACTTGGATTAATAGAGTTTCTAATTCCTCGTACGTTAAGATCTGGTTGCCAATGATTCTATCTAACTGAATTTTCATCGATTTTATGCCCGCTTCCCACAATCCACTGTAATGAGGGGCATAGAGGGGTCATGAAATGCTAATCAATTTCATGTCCTAGCGATATTTGATTAGCGAGTAGCTTTGTGTTCTCCCTAATAAATTAGTTTTCTAGCTATGAACATTCTGAACGCCGTTAAAGAAGCTTCTGTGGATAAGTTCGTCACAACCTCGACATAGATAGCTTTTGTGCACATACACGCAAATAAACAAATATATATCGGCCCGACGAAATCTATCCCAACTTTCAGGAATGTTTTAACCAGCTCCAGCAATTTCCTTTTCTGTTTTGTACAGTTCACTCAGCCACCTAGAATTTCTCTAACTGTATCTCTTACTCGTAGTATTCAAAATTCGTTTCATGGTTTATTATGGAGGTATAAGGCGCCACAATGTAAATATCTAGGATGGTAATGTAATACCATACCTTTCACGATGGGATCATCTCCATGCAAGATTGTAGGATATTTTTGATTGAATCGATTCGACCACCCACTCGAATAATCTGGCTATTGTCTAGACATGGATCCAAAGTTTATAACTTACTACTTTTTCGATATATCCGGTTGCTGGTGCGCTGTATTTCGTCTCGCTTCAGGTTACCTCTCTCTCTCTCTCTATCTCTCTTATTAACGACTTCTGAGCAGACGATAACTGTATATTCATATTCAACGACTGAACTCGCATTTCTAATTGGTTCGTGATATGGGCCTTTTCCAATGTTGGTCACTGTGACTCTGGTTGTCTTATAAATTCCGGACCATAACACCATAATAAATTATGTTTCACCTGTTTAGGTGTCAAGCCCCTGGTAGCACAGTCAGCTGGATTTTGTTGGGAACATAATGCCAACGCTCTCTTGAAAGTGTTTCTCTGATTTCACTTGTCCGATTAGCTACGTATACCTTCCATCTTTATGGTATATGTGAAATCCAATCTAAGACCATAAATTTCTTTAACATAATTTATCAATCTTGACAGAATTAATGGCCCAGTTAGTTCCAACCTTGCTATTGAAACATTTTCTAGAGGCGACCTTCGTTTTGGATGTCAGTAATTGTTTGGTTTGGTTCAAGATATCACAAATATAAATTACTGCCTCACAAACATTCTCGCTAGCATCACAGAAACCATGCATACTTATCGTGGTCGAGTTGGTTGTTTGCATCCAACGAGGGATTTCTATAGACGCTATAGGTCGTTCTATTCTATTCGTATATTCAACCAGCGATTTGGTAAGTTCGGTGGTAATTTGTTGTCCCAACCAAGGGTTTTGAGCCAGAGTGTTTGGTAAAACATTTTAATCCTAATGTTGAATGGTAATAAGAGCCCCAGTGGATCAAATAATCGACTGGACTCTGATAATAACGTTGTTTTGGTTGTGAATCAAGGTGTACAGCTTAGGTAAGTATATTTCCTCAGGTTGAAATGGTTATTCACAAATAATTGATTCATTTCCTTTTTTAATTGGATCGCTTCTAGGATCGAGCTAGCATTACTAATTAAATCGTCCATATACAATTGCAAATTACTTCGGCTGCTTTTGGATAACTGGATTCATTTTCATGTGAAACGGCCTTAAGTCGCCAGAAACTACGAAGGTGACATTCCGCAGGTTACTGTATTTAATTCGAAGACGGCCATGGGTTGGTTAGGGTTGTCTCACCATAAAATTCGTTGGAATTTTCTGTTTTCCAGATCTAAGTAGTCAGTCCTGGCATGAATACGAAACTATCGAAAGGCCAATATATCATTCAAAGACTTGAATGGAAGAAAGCGAAGTTTGGATGTGGCACTAGTTTCTTTAAGAACTTCATTGTGTGGCAGAAATAAGGAAAATTCGGAGTTATTTGGTGCGATTTTCGTCATATGCTCCAGACTCTCGTACTAAACTTTCTCTCCATTGCTAACAATCGTGTCCTCGCAGTGTGGTATGAATCTCCTAGATTAGTGGTTAAGTCTATAAATGATAACTTCACTAGGTAATGCCTATCTTTGTTTCGCTGGGTCGTTTCCCTTAACAGATTCTCACAATATTCATCATGGTTCGGACTCAAAATTCTTGTACGTCAGTAGATCTTCAACCATCCAAAATTGTTGCAGGCCTCGATGTGTGTTGACCAATCAGTCAATAGCCATCCTAATTTGGTGTTTTGCGCAATCACGGTGTTATCCTTATCCCTAATTTGCTCATTACTTAATAATGAGAATTATGTGCAGCTCCGTTCAGTAAGTCTATTCGTCGGTTGGTGGGTGCACTCGGATTAGCTAAATACTTTCGATAAAACCTATCTAAGAAGGTAATATTAACAGACATTGGTGTTAGTACATTGGCAATTGTTAAATTAAAATTTAACTTAAAGTTAGGTTTTATTATAACTGACGTGACCCCATTTGTATTTCCAGCCTCTAGTCGATTCAGTCCTCGAATTTGCAATGTTGCGCCCTCCCTTGGAAGGCTCAACCGTTGGATACATTGTTCGGCGATGAATGACGATTCAGATCCGGAGTCTAGCAATACTCTACATTTCTGCCATTGTCCTACGGAGCCCAAGATGTTTACCAATGCTATCGGTAAGAATGTGTTTATTGGGCCAATAATTCTCAGTTTTCATCTCAGCTGTACGTTCTTTCAGGGGCGATGGCGCTGCTTGTCAATTAGTTAATTAAAAAATTATTATAATTAGACGTCAGTTTACGAGGGCATATCTACGTACATTTGAATGGACGTTTGTTGTAAAACTCGAATAACGTTGTTTATATTATCACTCAAATGAAGTAGTGAAGATTATAAATTTTTGTAAAATAAATTTGCATACTCATAATTTATACTGAGTTCAATAATAATTAGAATTATAAAAATTTGCGGAATGAAGACGGTGTTGCCCCTATTGCATAGGAGGTGATTTTAGTAGTGGGGACAATAACATTTCAAACTGTTGACTTTTGACCATCAATCGAGTTCCATTGCACAATTCCTTCTTTGGATCCAGATTGCGCAGCATCATTAAGATGACGCCAGGCTTCAACAGCAATACACGTGGTGGCATACCGGTTTGTATCAGATTATTTATGTGCTCAATTGGATAATATTGTGTAGCAAAATTTGGTTGGGCCTGTAATCATGTCGATAATGTTTTTGTTCATCTGATGAATCGTCTGTTGATTGGTTGGAGCACCAATGACTCGCTTGGATAACTCATATTAATTTCTCTGTCGAAAACTGATTCGATGAGATTTTCCGTCGCTATCATATTCTATGGGATTTGAACTGAAACGCCATCGAGAGTTGACCTATGACGATTTCAAGAGATCATTCGCTGCACATGTTTTCGTGAGTGTTAAGTCAGCAAATTGACTCAATAGACTGCTCCACACAATGTAAATTTCGAGCACGTCAGTGCGAGTCCTTCTTGGCACAACAGGAAGCGTTTGTCAAAAGTCCCCACTGACTGTGGATAACCTCACGCAAAAGTGGCTGAATGCACTGCAATCCGTCTTTGATAAGTATTGTGATTTCGTCCATGATAATGAGTGAAGTCTTTCGCTTATAAATCCCTCTGTTGAAAGATCTGAGGCCACTTCGATGTGGATTGCTTTGGTAGCTAAACAGATAAATATGCACATATATATATCCCTTTTACGATTTATTTCCACACCCTTTACTAGTTCGAATATGAATCGGGCCGGCGTAGTCCACTCCAGTGAGTGTGAACGGGCGTGATACACTAACGTAGGAATTGGGTTCTGCGGTTGCGACTTTTAATCAGCAGCGGATACATTGATGGTTATTATGTTTGACTGCTTGGACGCTTCTGATGATCCAGAATTTTTCCGAGGGAACGCCAAAGTTAACGCGTTGTCTCCGTGTAAAGTTTGTTTATGTCCCCACTCCAAAACTAACTTGGTGAAAGGGCCCTTGTATGGTAGAATGACGGGATGTTTTCCTCGTAGGATAGGGACAAGTTTTCCAACCTTCCACCAACCCAAATTATGTTTCCCTGTCCGATGAATGGGTTGAGCGCAATAATTCTGCTACGTTTATTGATTTGTTTACCTTGTTTCAGTAGCGAATGTTCTGCTACAAATTCCTCCTGTTGAACTGCAACTACTAACCGTGACAAGGCTAAGTCCCACTCTTCCTGGTCGATTAGTCCCCTTCGTTTAGTGCGTCATCTTAATATCGGAATTGTTATTCGTATGAGCGACCTGAGGGATGATTGCCTTTGGATTAAGGTTTGAATTGGAGACTCTATTTTAATTGCAGATGTGTGGTGACTATGTTTTTCTTATCCTCAGCTGTTTCGTATTCCATATCTTCGCTGTCAAAAGACGGATTGTACTTTGCCCATTGATGGTGATTTTGCTATACAGTTCAGCCGCGTAAGCATGCTCGTATCACATAATCCTTGAAGTTCCAATGTACAGTTGTCCTTCGCGTAGTTGAGATAGCGGGGTCTTTTAATTTGTCTTGATGAAGTAGCGCGATAGGATGTGCTTTCACTTGTACTGCTTCTTCCCACGTCAAAACATTGTCAACATAGAAGTCGTGCTTTAGGATATGGCTTGCCTTGAGGTGCTTGCTGTGTTCATCTTCGGCGAGTTGATGTAATGTACTCATTACCAGATATGGCGCGGCAGATGTTCCATATGTTACTGTGGTTGATTGATATTCACCTATTGGATGACGATTGCTTTCTCTCCATAAAATTCGTTGATATTTCTGATACTCCCCTTAAACCAGTATTTGCCGGTACATCTTTTTGATGTCTGCAGAGAACACTATCTGATGTTTTCTCCATATAAGAAGGACCGCCCATAGATCATTCTGTAGTGGAGGGCCAACACATAAGTCCTCATTCAGGCTGATACCTGTGGATGTTTTCATCGAAGCATCAAACACTACGCGAATTTTGATAGCGTCAGCTGTTTTCTTAACCACCGCAGGATGGAGTAGATACAATTTCCCTCTGTCTTGGTCAACCTGTTTCATGTGACCCATCTGTTTATGTATAGTGATCCCAATTCCGGATCTTTACTGAACTTTGTTTCCAGGTGTAGAAATCGTTTGTAGTGCTCGCTGTCGAGAACTTCCGAGCAGATCCAATTGGCTCTCTTTGAATGAAATTGTACCCTATAACGGCCATATTTACTTCGCTTGGTGGTGTGTTTGAACAATGTTTCGCATGAAGATTCCCCTACCGACCAGCTTTTACTGTCTTTCGGAATCTCTTCTAATTCCCAGAATTTCTCTATGTTTCCTTCTGTCTTATTAATCGTATGAGCTGCTACGATCTGCTGTTGGATTGTGCTTTGTGAAGGGCCAGACATTATCCATCCCAAGCTTGGGATTATAGAGCTTTGTCTGCCTCTAATTATTTGGTTCCCGATGGTAACAGTAGGTTAATTGGTGCCCGGCGATCAAAATTTGGATCCGTTAAACGTAATCTACTCCATTTATCGTCAAACATTCTGGTGATCGATTGTTCCGGGATATTTGTGGTGATCCTTGGTAACACGTATGCTTCGACCTTCAATCTGTATGGTGAATCAAAATGAGGTTGAAGGCAAATCTTAACCCTCGCATTTGCCTTGTTAGTTGTATTAGCTCCAACTCCTGAGATCCTGACCGTCGTTTGATGTATTGGTACGCCTAGCTGTTGAACTGCTCCCTCCGTAATTAGAGAAACCTGGGATCCCTGATCCATTAACGATTGTGCATTGGACGGCTTTCCGCAGATAGACTTGATTTTTACAACAGCCTTTGCTAACAGTAGCCGTGTTTTAATATTGGAGCACTATCCGGCGCCGAAGGGAAATTTCTATTGAAACTGTAGCTATTTATTCACTGATGTCGCTGTGCCATAAAAATGAAAAATAAATTCACCATAAAACAAACATTTAACGACGTGAAATATACCAATTTTGGCATGACGTTATAAAAAATAAATCATCTTGCTGCGTTTTAAATTTTTATTTCAGACGTTTAGGAGAATTTAAATTAACATGTGTTTGTGATTTTTGGAAATTGAATACTTGGAAGGATCCAGTTATTAAATGTTATTTTATTTATTTATTAGGGTTTTCAGAGCTATGGCTCTTACTCACTATTAATATTTTAGCTCTTACAGGAAGTAAACTTCTCCATTAGTAACCGTTATACCTTTTTGCTTTCACTTATTAGAAAACCTTCCCTTTTTAATTTTCTACTGTTTATTTTATACCAATAGGTCTGCCAGACCGCCCGAAACTACAACCTTCTATGGCAAAGGTGCCCCCCGGTCCTTATTATCGTCGGCCATACGTATTCTTCACACTTGTTATAAATTAGGAAACGGAAAACTATCCATCAAATAAAACTTTTTTATTATTGTTCTCATGCTGACAGATAGCATTTTTGTAGGCCTTGGCTCTGGCTCGCCGAAGATGAAGGACTATGTAAATCTGATAGATTTGCTCGTAGGTTGTAAATCCACAATCTACCTAGATTCTTTGGTTTTTTAGTAAAAATTTTAGTAAAGTGCGCACATCATGATTATGTTTTTTTAAATTTTGTTTATGACTTTGGCGACGAAGTGGGCGTATCGGGATCACTTGAATCGTGTTCTTCTAACTTTTCCACTATCTCGTTGTTCGTCGTGCTCCGATGTGTTTTTCGTTCAACTGATTGATGGTGTACTTTTTGATGGATTGACGAGTAGCTGTGTTACGCAATTATTGATGTCCTCAATTGCATTTTTATACGCGCGTTGCATCTCATTCCTTCCTTCGAGATACTGTTCTGGCGGCTTGATGTTTCGATCTGCAATTAATCTTTCGGCATCTTCACAATATTTGTGCTATACAGCTATGATGTCCTTTCGACTTTGATCGTAATAAGACCTCGTCTGAACGTTAGCACCTAGTCGTAACGATTTCTGGCCCCTATCACTTTGCGCCTGATGCTGCTGGTGATGGTACGATGTTTTTATTGCAGCCTTATTTTGAACGCTGGTGTTATGCCGTTTATTTATTTATTTGGACTCTGTCTATGTTTTGGCCTAGACAGACGCCTTACAGATGTATTATGCCGATTCGTATTCGAATGGCTCGAAGGACCATGTAAATCTGATAGATTTGTTTCGACCAACTTTGATTTTTCAGACCACCGGTTGCCGGATGCCAAGCTTATTATACTCAGTGAGAGGCAGGTATGTTGAATTATTTGATTAGTAATTGAGGCTTGTTTTGCCTTTCGATGGGGTTGTTGCCTTCTCCTTTGAGTCATGGATACACTCGGTTGAGAATGTTATTTACGTTTTCTACATTTATTATATTATTTTAGCATTTTTATGTAAAAGCTGTTTTTACACACACACCAGTAAACTTACCATCATCCTAAATTTCCTGCCATTCTTTACACCATTGGTAAATAAAACTGTTGGATTTTTTAAGCATTTTGATTTTTCTATATATTTTCAATTTTTGTATATAATTATGTGTATAACATATTTTTTGTTGTTTTACGTTATTTATTTAATTATTCTAATATTTTGTTTTTCCTGTTGTATTAATTTACAACAAGACGTATTTTAGGTTTTAATAATTTTTAATTTACGTTTTCGGTTAAAATAAATTTAATCAACAATTTGATATGCATACATTTTTTTGTTTTTCGTCTAAAAATATAAATTTAAAATATAATAAACAAAATTGTTAAACGTAATAATATATTTTTGAAAAATTAACATTAAAATAAAATAATTTATTTGCATCATAAGCGCAATAATAATTTCGGTAGGTTGAAAATTTCAAAAATGTTTTAAAATTAATTATTAATTAATTCATTGTGTGCAAACACTGGGTGGTGTTGATCAAGTGGGAGACGCGTTGACATATTTTTCAAAAGCAAATCTAAATAATTATATATATTACAGTATTTGCTGGTGTATTTTATTACGAGGGGTTGTTTATACAAACACATGAGATTACTACACAAATATTTACATACTAAATTATTGTTTATTGTCTTTTCCATACATTCATATAAAGGGTGTTTTTTTAAGAGGTTGCCGATTTTTTTATTGAATAAAACACATATAAAATTATGAAATGACCAAAATTTTTTTTTATTTGGTAGATAATTTTTTGGCATTTAACATTTAAACACAATTTCTGGCATATGGCTACCACGACTATTTTTCACAAATGTCATTCTGGAGGTCCAATTTTCCAGCACTTTTTCAAGCATTTGAGGGCGTATGTCAGCAATGACACGTTGAATATTGGTTTCCAAAGCGTCAATCGATTGAGGTTTATCCACATAAACCAATGACTTCACGTATCCCCACAAAAAGTAATCGAATGGCGTCAAATCGCACGAACGCGGAGGCCAATTCACCGGACCATTTCTCGAAATAATGTTGTCGTTGAAAGTTTCTTTCAATAAGTCGATTGTTTCACGTGCTGTATGGCAAGTGGCACCATCTTGTTGAAACCACATTTCATTCATATCCATATCTTCAAGATTTGACAACAAAAACTCATTTAACATGGTTCTGTATCGATTTCCATTCACGGTAACGCGTCGTCCTTCCTCATTTTTAAAGAAATATGGACCGATGATCCCACCAGCCCATAGACCGCACCAAACAGTACATTTATCAGGATGCATTGGTAATTCTAGAACGGCGTGTGGATTATCTTTGCTCCATGCGACAATTTTGTTTGTTGACGTATCCATTTAACCAAAAATGCGCCTCATCACTGAAGAGAATTTTACGGTAAAAAAATGGATCTTCGTTCAATTGATTTAACGACCAATCACTGAATTCACGGCGCAAACGATGGTCGTGTGGCTTTAATTCTTGCACCAATTGAATTTTGTATGGCACCAAACCCAAATCTTTACGTAAAATTTTCCATAAAGTCGATGGACAAAGTCCAATTTGCTGAGCACGACGACGAATCGATAAATTGTCGTTTTCTTCGACACTGGCCTCAACGACAGCAATATTTTCTTCTGTACGAACTCTTCTCATTCTTGTCGGTGGCTTGGCATCCAAAAGAGTGAATGTAGACCGAAATTTGGTAATTACGTTCTTTATGGTGGTCTCTGACGGACGATTATGTGCACCATAAAATTCACGAAGTGCTCTATAAACATTTTTAATTGAACACTGATTTTGAAAATAAATTTCCACGATTTGAAAACGTTGTTCTGGAGTTAACCTATTCATAATGATTTGCCAAACAATACTGAGTAGAAATGCCACTTTGAGCTGTCAAAACAACTGTCATAAAATAAAACGACATCTATCGGAAAAACAAACCTCCTAAAAAAACACCCGTTACATGCCTTTTAATAAATGAGATTAATATTATGTTATTGGACATAATTACTTTGGTTACATATTTGGATATCATTATTCGTTAACCTAACCATAAAAAAATAACTTAAATTATAATCATTTTACGACACCTAGACAAATAAATTTAATGTTTACATTTCAAAGTGTTCTCCCCCAAAATCAACGTGCACACATATTCAAATTTTGTCTTTATACCGAGCGTTCATTTGAAAAGTGCACAGCCGATATGTTCTATAAATTTAAGGGGGAAATGCAACGTAACCCGTTACAAATTGATTACTATTTGTCTGAATGCATTTACGAGCGGCATTAATAACGTAACATTGACGATATTCTTCACTGTAATGGGGGGGGAGGGGCGGTCTTTCTCGTGATAGTAGTCAATTGCGATGAGTGCTAATTTCGAGAAAATCCATTGAGAGAGTGGTCCGGTGGGGCCCAGTTTCGTTTTTTTATTTTTTTTCAGCTGACACGATTTTCTAAAAATTGTTGAGCGGGCGTTTTCGAGTACCACAAACCAATAGAGTCGGATCCTGATTACGGGGAAAATAGCCAGGAATTGATTTTGATGAACGGTAATTTTGGGAACAAACGAACAATTTTGATAAAAATTATTTTTGCGATCAAAATCAATTGCGGTGATAGTGTTTTTTTAATGAACATTTATGAGGTCCCCCGTTGGGTCCCATTTTTTAAAATTAATTTAGCTCGAATAATTCTAATACAAATTGGTATGGGGGGGGAGCGGTTTCGAGTACCAAAAATCGACTACGGTGGGTCCTTATACAAAGCGGCTCTTGGTTGGGCTTGGGACCTTCTTTTAACATTTTATTTGGGTTGAACGATTTTGATAAAATTTGTTGTGTCCTGTTGCGTGCTGTTGTATCAAGTTGATGTTGGATCTTGTTTAGGAATGTGATGTGATCTTCCACAATTTTGTAGAATGTTGCGTCACGTTGCTACATGTTGCGTGATGTTGCACTATGTTGCATCAAGTTGCTTCGCGTTGGATTTTGCGTTAATTAGATGTCTGGCGTTATGTTTCATCATATTGAAGAATGTTGCGCCATGTGGTGCTGGTTGCGCCAACTTACGATGATATGTTGTATGTTTTCGTTAATCGCGTCTTTTCAAAATGTTCTTTGTTATGAGTAACACTATTGATTTGCAGCATTCACTATCTAATTATAGCAGCCTCAATCCGTGAAAATTTTAGTTTGGACACACGGGAAGAAAACTGATTTTTTTTGTTTTGTTTGTTTTTTTGTTTTTATTCTTTGCAATCTTTTCTGGGGCCGAAGCACTCCTAACTCTTTTGCAGTTCGCTTATTTACGTCCTTACCTTACGCAGTTCTGCCAAATCGAGGACGTACGGATATAGGTCCGATTTGTTACCATCTGCACATTGCATAGCTCCATGCCAGCCTATACTGGCATGAAGGATGGGTCGGCCCATGAGTTCTGCACTCCGACAGGGGGTCATAGATGTGTTCCTTCTCATCACAAATCGTAATTTGATGATGAAAACTCCCTTTGCTTCCTGCCCCTATCGGGATTCGAACCCGGTACCTCCCGATCCAAACGCCAAAGCTTTAACCACTATGCCATTTGGTCGGTAAAAACTGATTTATTTCTCTAAAATCCTTAGAAATACTTAGCCCAGAGTCATATTTCGGCAAGTTACAATATACCAAACATCTTGAAATTTTTACTCGTATAAGCTGTTTGCATGCCCATTCTAAATCTGTAAAGCCTCAATCCGAGAGATATTTAAAAAATTAAATATTTCAAACTTTATAAACTCATAACAAATATATATATTTGTTTTTTATTCCAACTGATAATTAATTGACAGAGTTTTTTTGTTATTTCGATGAAAGATTTGTTTTGCTATATTATTGGGCTGGACTAGCTTCTCATTAAGAATGTAATATTTTTAAATTTCTGGCCTAATACAAATTCCATAGTAAAATGATTTATTTTAGTTTCTGGGCTGGCATAACTTCACTTCTAGGCTGGAAGTAAATGAGGTTTTAATTTAATAGTGTTGCCTGATTAAACTTTTTTTATTTTCTGGGATAAAATTCTGGACGAACTTCTTATACGTATTAACAACAATCTAATTGAGGATAAGAGATTTCAACTGTAATATGAGCACAAATTTATAATTTTTATTACTTAATTGAATATTTATGTTACAGTTAAATTTTAAATATTTATAATTGGCTCCTTTTTGTTTTTAATTAAGCCTTTATATGTAATAATTTGTGTGTAATGTATTAAAGAAAACAAGATAATCATCCAAGACGTTCCCCTCTATAAGACTGAGGTGCAGAAACCAATGTCACAAAACGTATCAGATTGTGGCAATTGTGTGAAACTGGGTTGGCCTTGGCCAAAAAAAAACTTATTTTAGATGTGAAGCATTCAAACGATCGAACGGTATAACGCACACAAATATATTTAATTAATTAACTAAATATGGGTAATGGTATTAAGATTCAACAAATACTATTATGTACATACACGATGTTTTTCGAAATTATTTTTTTTGTTATATTTTAGATTGTATATTATGTAAATAAAATAAATAAATAAATTTGCAAATATTTATACAAAACAAATACAATAACAAATGAAATTATATTCGTTTATACGTAAAATTTCCTTAAAAGCTTAAGTAATTTAAGGCTTTCATTTATTCGTTCAGTATGCATCCGTATTTTACAATTTTGATATGTGAGTAACAACCTAATGTATACGTACTGAACTTTTTAAAATAAAAGCTTTAGTTTATTATGAACCAGTTTAAAAATCCTAGAGATTACACTCTCCAGAGATATTCTTATAAAGGATATGTATGAAAACCGAATATTTAAATAAATCAATATTTTATGTAATTTAATCTAAATTTTTAGCATTAAATTTTATGTATAAAACCCTGCATATTATTTATAATTATATTTTTGTTTTATTTGAAATTATAACATCACTAAATATATGTATGTATATAATTTATTTATATGTATGTATAATGCATTAAATATATTTTGTATTTTATATTAATAAAACAACAAACCAATTAATAACGTAAATATAATTGAACTACATTCAGCCTTATAACCTGGAATTAAAAGAAAATATTATTTTAAATATGTTGATTAGTGCCGAGTGTAAAATACCAACCGTTGTTATTATTTCTAAGATTTTCTGTTGGCCAATTGTATCCTTTTGTATTGTCTAATAGTTTTTGTTCTGATTTGTCAATGTCATTTAAATTTGAATGAAATTTTGAATCTGGAATAAAACGGAATTCCAGTTATTATGTAATTTATTTTGCCACGGATATATTTACTTTTGTGAAGGTAGCCCAAAATTCCACCCCCGAAAATAATAAGGTGCGTATGGCACTACTATATACCGTGGTTTTCGCTTATAACGACTTTGATTGTAACGACATTTCGTTTATAACGTCGAAAATTCAAGCTAATGATTGATTTGTTCAATTATACTATTTAACAACATTCGGTTAAAACGATCTCGGTTAATACGATAATTCGGATATAAAGATCTACATTGCACTACAAATTGCCAACATTTTTCGTTTGCTACGACCTAAAATTTGTCCGTAGTAAAAAAAATTCCTGTATTCCTTGACTTTTGGTAAATTTTTATTTTGGTATCTTCTACTATACTATTTTTTAGTACATACATCGGGTAACGCCATACGTCCATATTTACAGGGTGGCTGAGACCAAGTGTTACCAAATGAAAACGCTGTAATTTTTTTAATTTTGATTATTTTTGATTGAAATTTCGTGGAATATGTTGAAAACATATTACATTTTATGAAAAACAGGTTACTGCTCGATATGACCTCCTTTGGCTCTGATTATTTGATTCAGTCTTCCATAGAAAGCATTGCATGCTGACCGAACGTGAGCTTGCGGAATTTTATTCCATTCTCGAACAAGAGCTGACTTCAATGCATCAACACTTTCGTATTTTTTAGTGGACACCTTACTCTCCAAAATGGACCATATGGAGAAATCCATGGGATTCAAGTCTGGTGAATATGGTGGCCATTCTTTCGACGAAATCAGCCGCGGAACGCAATTTTGTAAAAATTGCTGTGTCGCTCGAGCTTTGTGTGACGGTGCCGAGTCCTGTTGGAATGTCCAACGGTTCGTACCAAAGTGTTTACGTGTCCAAGGTAGCAAAGCATCGTTTAGGATCTTTTGGCGGTACACCTCTTGGTTTACCTTGACTCCATGTTCGATGAAAACCAGAGGAGTGCGTCCATCTGCAGTCACCGCAGCCCAAACCATAACATAAGCTGGTGATTGCTTGCGCATGGTAACTCTTGTGTCCAAATTATCGTTGGACTTGTGCTCTAACCAAACACGATCATTTTGTGTATTCACATACTGTTGAATGGTGAAAATTTTCTCATCAGAAAAGATAATTTTTGGAATCTCATCACGTTCGGCCAAGGCCTTCAATGCTCGTGTTCTTTCAAGCCTAACTTTTTGTTGTGCCTCCGTAAGATCTTGAACTTTTTGTATCTTGTAGAGCTTCAAGTTTAGTTGATTTTTCAATATGGTTTAAATGCTGTATCGTGAAACATATAGACGTGCGACTAATTGATTGGCACTTTGACGAGAATTTCGTTGGATTCGTTTCTTCACACTTCGTATCATTTCTTTTGATGTTGCTGTCTTTTTAGGACCGCCTCTGTTGCGTTTAGCGATGCTACCAGTTTCGTTGTATCGAGTTATGGTTCGATACACAAACATTTTATTCACATTCAAATGCTGGAGCTGACGAACTATTGCTGTTTGTGAATTTCCACACAAATACAGTGCAATTACACTATTACGTTTGAATTCCATTACGATTTTTTTATGAAGCTATTAATTTAGAACAATTATTTGTTGACCACATGTAAACAACTAACCAAACTTCAATCTGTCAAAAAATTGACGCGCGAAAATGACAACTACACAAATGACAGCAGAGTGAAGTCAGTAACATTTGGTCTCAGCCACCCTGTATTTTCTTTTTCGGGGAAAACCCATTTGTTGTGTCATTTTTAAAGGATAACGATTTGATTTACGTAAATTAAATTTTTAATTGTGTTTAATTTACAGTTTTGTGTAATGTGTATGTAGATTTTGTACACATAACCTAATTTCTAGTTCTTGCCCACATAAAATATGGAATCATCAAACACCAAAAAGCGGAAAGCATTTTCTATCGAAAAAAGGCTATCATAATTAATAAATTTGGAAGTGGCAGTACAAATTCCAGCCTAGCCAAAGAATAAAATGTAATATAAAAAGCGTTTGAAACCTCAAAAACACAAACAAAAAAACTTTGTTATTAAAATGGTTTATACTATACGACAGAGGAATAAAAATGTACCAGTATCTGGTCCAATCTTAAAACCAAAGGCGAACGAGATAAGAAAATTATTGAATAAAGAGTTCAAATGTACAGAAAGTGGCACAATATTATTTTGGGCAAAATTTCGGGTGTTACAGCAGATGTTCAGCAAGGTGTACTTGATGAGTGGATTTCTTCTGTATGACCAAAGATACGAATGGGTTACACGGCAAGTGAAATTGACAATATCGATGAAACGGGTTTGTTTCATAAAACGACTCCAGAAACACATTTAAGTTTAGAGATGAAAAGTGTGTAGGAGGCAAATTGTCTAAGGAGAGAATCACTTTGTTGGTGGGAGCTAACATGGATGGTAGTGACAAAAAAGTGCTTGTTATATCACCTAGATGTTTTAAAAATATTAATCCTGGAGATATACTCGGCGCGACCGACGTTACTAAGTAAAAATAAAAAGTTAAACTGAGAATTTATACAAAACAATTAGGCTCGACGCGACTCAGACGTGATACAAAACAAGTTGATTTAACATTAACTTTTTGTTTTTGTTTAGTACTAAAGTTACATCTTACAGAATTTTATGAAATAATTAACCAATTTACCGAATATACATGTAATAAAAAGGCTTGGATGACGTCGGAGATTTTTGAGGGTTATTTACGAAAATATGATGCCGGGCTGATTAAAAAGAAACGAAAATTTTGTTAGTCGACAATTCAAAAGACACCCTCACATTAAAAATTTAATTTTTACCACCAAACACATCATCCGTTTTACAGCCGATGGACCAAGGTATTATAAAAAGCCTTAAAGGTCATTACAGACGTAATCTTTTGTTAAAATTGGTCAGAAATTTAGATAGCGGTTAAAATACAGTTGTGACATTAATAGATGCGATGGAAATGGTTGCTACAGCATGGGATCGGGTTAGTAGCCAAACTGTAGCTAACTGCTTTAGACATGTCGGATTATTTTTAGAGAGGGATCCTGACGTCGAGTCTGATTTATACGATGAAATTGATGAAATTCCACTTAGTGAATTAACCTAATTGTCTCCTTTTATAGCAGCACATGTCCAGGATAAAGAAAGTTGGGATGGTTTTGTGACCGTAGATAATTTAGTAATAACTGATGAAGAAACAACATTAGAAGATATTGTAGGCAAGGTGAATGATACGTTTGTATATGATACTGATTAACAATTTGTCTAAAGAATTGACAGAGTGTGTGCTTTTTATAGAACGAAAATTGGAACAGGAATATATACAGAACAAATGTATGTAGCAAACTATGCCTGAATATTTTACAAAAATACAACAAACAGAATAGTTTTGTTTAAATTATAAACACGTTTTGCCTTTACGCACTTATGTCTTAAGCCTTTAAGTAAAGGGTGTTTTTTTAAGCCCAATAGAACTTGAAATTGTAAAAAATAACACAAAAAATTAAATTGTAATCAAAAATATTTTTTTATTCGAAATACAATATACATGGCATTAGTATGTGAAAAGCATTTCGGGCATATGGACACCGCGGCTGTTCTTGTCGAAACGCATTCTGGACTTCCAATTTTCGGCCACTTTTTCGAGCACTGCTGGCCGTATGTCAGGAACAATGCTGGCCTTCAAGGCGTCAATTGTTGCTGGTTTACCAGCGTAAACCAGTGACTCCACGTAGCCTCACAGGAAATAATCGAGAGGTGTCAAATCGCACGACCTTGGAGGCCAATTGACAACGGTCGCCGTATAGCACGTAGCACAATCCTATTGATTTGCTATGTAGATATGTTTACGTACGTTAAAAATATTTTTTAATTTTATATTATATGATACCGGACACAACGAGTTCAATTTCCAGATTGACTGTGTTGAATTAAAATAAAAAATGGATTTCAACAATTTTAACAGTTTTATTATTCTAAGCAAAATCATAGGTACACAAATAAGATAGAATAAAATTTGTGAATAGGTTTTAAAATACACAATTCCGTTTATTGCAACGTTCGGTTATAACGGCGGATTCTACTCTCATTTTGAATGTCGCTATAAGCGAATTTCACTGTATTTTTATTTATACTATTACGACATTTATTAATAATTATAGTTCCCTCTCTAGAAGTTATAGTATTTATATGTCAAAAAGCTCTTAACCCGTTCAAAAAATTTCAAAAATTGTGATGCTGTCAAAGATAGCGAAAAGTCGACAGCGGAAAATAAGAGATTACGCTACTTGCCGCAAGTAGCAGCACCATCACAAATATAATTACCAGCGGAATTTTTTTATTCATTTTGTATCTCCTTTTTCACTAAATAAAACATCCCAGCGGAATAAGATACTAAAAGTGATCCTTAAAATGACAAAATGATGGGTCTCCGAAGTAAATGAACTCGGTAAATGAAATCTTGAAATTTAACAATATTTTGCCTTTTCGCCATTTTTTAAAGAATGACGATGAAATTCGATCAGGGATTTTAAAGTAAGTTTTGGACAAAATTTTAGGTTCTGTTCATGCTGGACTAAACTTGGTCATTTCATAACCAATCCTTTTGAAAATTTAAATTTTTTATTTATTTATTTTCAGTTTTTGTCCAATGTATAAACTTCCACTAGTATCCAATACTTTCGGCTGTTTTTTCAAATAGCTTAGGCCATACTGAAATTACAAGGAAAATTTGTGGAAAATTTGTGGATTATAATTTTTTGATTTTCTCGCCAAAAACTGAAAATAACTTATATGGCCGCAGAAAATCTAAAATTTATAGTATAAATTCTAATACATCAATTTTCCCCAAATTTTTCTTGTAGTCTCAGTATGATCTAGTCTATTAGTAAAACAACCGAAAGTATTGATTACCAGTGGAAGTTTTTGAGATATTGCCCAAAAACTGAAAATAAATAAATAAACAATTTTAAATTTTCAAAAGGATTGGTTATGAAATGGCCAACTTTAGCCCAGCATGATCAGATCCTAAGCGGAAAGACGGAATATTGTTAAATATCAAGATTACATTTATCGAGTTCCTTTACTTCGGAGATTAATCAATTTATCATTTTAAGGATCACTTTTAATATTGTATTTCGCTGGTATGTTTTATTTAGTGAAAAAAGTGATACAAAATGAATAAAACATTTCCGCTGGTAATTATATTTGTGATGGTGCTGCCACTTGCGGCGAGTAGCCTAATCTCTTATTTTCCGCTGTCAAATTTCCGCAATCTTTCACAGCTTAAAATTGTGCTAAGTATGTATATGTGTACGTAAATTCTAAACTCTTAAATAAGTGACTGTAAATAAAAAATTTACTATCAACTATCATAACATAGTAAATAAATTTAGTATATGAATATAAAAGTGTCGGGAATTATTTGTTCATAATTTCAATGTTTAGTTAAATTTAAAATAAGCTAAGATATTTTTGCAATTTTCTAGATTAGTGATAGTGTTGGCGCGACGCACATTTTAAACAAGATGTTTTTATAAGTGTTATTTTTACTCAAAGCCCTGAAAATTTCAACTGTCATGACAGTATCGTGATAGCACGAATTTTCGGGGCTGATTAAAAATATGACGATATTTTGGGTTGAGAGTAAAAAAATGTCATGATAGCAAATTAGTATACCATCGCATTTTCTGTGGACGGAATTTGGGATTTGGAGTTTACTTACCCATACGTGTTTTAAGTATTATTTTTACTCTTGATAGTTTTTAATTATCGTGATAGCAAGTATTTTCGGGGCTGAGAGACAAATTGGGGCGATTTTTTGTGCAGGGAGTAAAAACTGTCATGATAGTAATAATTTGTGTTGCCATCGCATTGCTCGGGGATGAAATTTGGTTTATATAACGTATGTGAACGTTATACGAGTAAATATTTGAATAGTCTTAAAATATAAGCAACTGTAAATCGAATGAGAAGTTCGTTAGGTTAACTTCTTAGCTTTTATTTAAATATTGATTTTGATTTGCTTATTTATCAATAACAAACTAATTAAATTTTATTTTAATAAACTAAATATCCATTTTGCTTTAGTGAATGTATCCCACATGTATAACAAAAGCGATACAACTCAAATGGCTCTCATTGAGGCTTCCACTTCCGGTACACAGATTTGCAACAAATTTCGCAAGGATCTTCCAATCGATGGATAAAGTTCAAGTATGAAGTTGCATTCCGAATAGCCAATCCGCCTGGACTGGTAGAAATGCTGAATTTTCGTAAACCAAGTTTTTTTTTATCAATCTGTGATTTCCGGTAAAACTTAACAATGATCCCAAATTAGTTTGTTTCAAATTGAATTTACAATCTTTCTATGTTCTGGGAGAAAAGTTACGTCGGAAGGCAAAATTCGAATTTATAGTTGCCATTTGGTGCTTTAAATGCTGGACTATGGACACGTCGCCGGGAAATGTAACAGAATATGAAGAGGATATGAAAATATGTGCATGATATGTCTTGAGGAAAATTACAACGCTGGAGCCACCAACCATTTCACCGGTTGTTTCAGATCCCCGAAATTACCAGAATCACTGTGAAGCGGCACAAGATCTGCAGGTCCATATTGAGCGAGAAATAACAGGAGACGTCGGAATTGTGCAAGAACAATATGGAAACCCCGAGAAATGTAGTTGGGAACATAATATTTGTAGTAGGGCCGCCATCCTGGCTTGCGGTCAACGGCCATTCCAAAGTACAAGCTGGAGGGAGCTTAGCTTCGTAAGAGTGAAAATCGACTGTATTTATATAGCTTCTACGCTCGTCCTTGAGTGCGTCATTGGAGGAGTTTAACTAGTTGTTAATCGTTTGGTAAAAGGAACTTTAATGTTTTATCTACTGAATGGAGTAGCAGAGTATCGAATGATTGAGGAGAAGCTTTAATGGAAGTTTTTTGCCACACTTTAGATTGTATACTGTTAAATACGAGCAACACACCAATATTCCGCATAATAGTAGCAGCACTCTTTTAGTAGAGTAGTTTCGTGGAAAGTGGATGAGCGATACATACACAGCGAACACCAAGTTGTAATGTTCAAAATTCTCGATTGGTAACTGCTATAAAATTGAGCAAGCGGAAATGTTTTAGTGAGCTGTGCGAAGACGTTATAGAGAGCTGTAGGATTGACCTTACCAAACGGTAATTCAAAAAGATCAAAAGTAGATTTGAACCCCTTTTTCTTGCCCAGATATGGTGCGCAATATAGTAACTTGGTTGTGTCCGCAACAAGAGCATTTTCCGTCCAGAGGAATAGCAGTAAATGACGAAATCTATCAGGAAAGTTGCTAGTAATAAGGCATTCGGGCCTGACATGATACCGAATTTGATGCTCAAAGTAGCAATTCGAACAATATCTGAACTGTTTGCAAATGTGTTCGATACCTTAAAAGAAGGTGTATTTCTCGAGAGATGAAAGAAGCAGAGTTAGTGCTGTTACAAAATGGCAAAATATCACCTGAAAATGCATCGTTGTACAGGCCTTTGTGTATGCACGAAACTACATGAAAAATATTTTAGCAAGTGAATTCTGGTGACTTAGCCAAAAACCAGTACGGCTTCAGAAAGAGACACTCAACAATTAATACCAATTACTTTGTTAAAGAAATTATCCAAAATGGGTTCGCCGGAAGTATAGGTGGAAAGGAATTAACAAGAAATTCTGTGCGATTGTTACCTTGGATGTAATTCTTGTTGATCTACTTCCACAAAAAATCCATAAATACCACAGTGGTGGTAACCGCAATGAAGAGGTAATCCAGATCTATAATGAAAGCGTTCGCACGATTCACCACTGTAGTCAGTGGATTTACAATTGACGTGAGCAGAAGACCTATTTTGTACTAATCTCTAGCAGAAAAGTAAAGAAGATCACTCTAGATCTAAGCGAATGCACTATTACCTCGCAACCAGTGATTAAATATTTAGGTATCACCATTAATATATGTCTAATCCGCTACAATAAACGCCTCTGTTGTAAGCAACGCACGGTCTCGTTTTATCAATAATGCTATATTGAGCTTTAATTGGGGCATACAGGCTTATGCTAAACTACATCTATAGACTTAGCGCTTTAAGGGACATCTGCACGTTTTAGACAGTTTCAGACGATGCAGTGTGTATTATCGCGGGAATGTCACTGCTGGATGTCTTAGCTAAAGAGTGTAAAAAGATGTATGAAGAACGTGGCAGCGTGACGTGAGTGTTGTAGAAAGGGCAAAGCTTGCCCAAGAGGAAACTATAACCGAATGGCAAACTAGATGGAGACAATGAATGGATCGGAAGTTTGGAGCAGCTTACTACTATCTTTCTCAATTCTTAACGGGAATGGCTGCTTCCGAGAATATTTATTTAAGTACAAACCAACAAGGTCAACCGTTGTTGGTAATTCTGTGTTAATTTGGTGTTCGAGACCTATACAGGGTGGCTGAGACCAAATGTTACTGGCTTCACTCTGCTGTCATTTGTGTAGTTGTCATTTTCGCGCGTCAATTTTTTGACAGATTGAAGTTTGGTTAGTTGTTTACATGTGGTCAACAAATAATTGTTCTAAATTAATATCTTCATAAAAAAATCGTAATGGAATTCAAACGTAATAGTGTAATTGCACTGTATTTGTGTGGAAATTCACAAACAGCAATAGTTCGTCAGCTCCAGCATTTGAAAATCGAACTCCAGCATTTCAAAATGTTTGTGTATCGAACCATAACTCGATACAACGAAACTGGTAGCATCGCTAAATGCAACAGAGGCGGTCCTAAAAAGACAGCAACATCAAAAGAAATGATACGAAATGTGAAGAAATGAATCCAACGAAATTCTCGTCAAAGTGCCAATCAATTAGCCTCACGTCTACATGTTTCACGATACAGCATTTAAACCATATTGAAAAATCAACTACACTTGAAGCCCTACAAGGTACAAAAAGTTCAAGATCTTACGGAGGCACAAAAAAAGTTAGGCTTGAAAGAACACGAGCATTGAAGGCCTTGGCCGAACGTGATGAGATTCCAAAAATTGTCTTTTCTGATGAGAAAATTTTCACCATTCAACAGTATGTGAATACACAAAATGATCGTGTTTGGTTAGAGCACAAGAGCAACGATAATTTGGACACAAGAGTTGCCATGTGCAAGCAATCACCAGCTTATGTTATGGTTTGGGCTGCGGTGACTGCAGATGGACGCACTCCTCTGGTTTTCATCGAACATGGAGTCAAGGTAAACCAAGATGTGTACCGCCAAAAGATCCTAAACGATGCTTTGCTACCTTGGGCACGTAAACACTTTGGTACGAACCGTTGAACGTTCCAACAGGACTCGGCACCGTCACACAAAGCTCGAGCGACACAGCAATTTTTACAAAATTGCGTTCCGCAGCTGATTTCGTCGAAAGAATGGCCACCATATCACTCATTGGATTTCTCCATATGGTCCATTTTGGAGAGTAAGGTGTCCACTAAAAAATACGAAAGTGTTGATGCATTGAAGTCAGCTCTTGTTCGAGAATGGAATAAAATTCCACAAGCTCACGTTCGGTTAGCATGCAATGCTTTCTATGGAAGACTGAATAATCAGAGCTAAAGGAGGTCATATCGAGCAGTAACATGTTTTTCATAAAATGTAATATGTTTTAAACATATTCCACGAAGGTAACACTTGGTCTCAGCCACCCTGTATATATATTCTCAATACGAAGCAATCATGAAAAATTTTTAATTCGAGATTCTTGCGGATTTACAATTCGCTATATCGCCGTATAATATTTATAATCAAGATCTACGTATGATCATGGGCTATCGAATCGGCCTAGTCAGATTGGTGTCCCTGTTGCATTATTAAACTTCTTTATCGACATTTATCGGCTGTGTGAAACAGATATGGCATTTCACACCTATAACTTCATCAGACCCAACCTTAACCTATAATCAAAATCTACCTATGATCAAGTGCCATCGAATTAACATAGTCAGATTGATGTCCATCTGGCAAAATTTCGAATGATCGAGAAAAAACACAATCTCACCCCTATAACCTCATTATAGAACATTATTAAAACCTATATTTAAAATTTGTCTATATGGTTACGGCCCCTCGAATTGACGTAGTCAGATCGGTGTATGTCTGGCATAGTCTTGAATTGCAAACCACTTTAACGACAATTATAAACCATTTAAAGCTTGATAATTTTTAAACTTCGTTAACGGCTATTTTCGGCTGTATGAAACAGATATGGAATTCTTTTTATTACCGAGTTTTCGGCTGATTTTGTAGGTTAGCCACTTGCGGATAGGATATGTCAATTTAATATATAATTTGTTTAACTTTCGGCTGAAGTAGTCAAGACACTATATCTGCATTATCGATTTTTTTATTACTTTCGGCTAACTTTCACAAGGTGTTAAATTAATGCCGCCCCTCAATTACAGTCACCTGAAGGTTATTTGTATATTGCATTTATACTTACTTTTATCTAAGAAATGTACATGAGACGATGTTGGCGGTCCTAAAAGTGACAAATTGTATTCATTTCGTTCGAAATTTTCATGATATGATTCAGTCGTATGTAAACCACGGGCTGTGGTTGGAGGTGTTGATACTGAAAATATAAATGATAATAATTAGATTTTATTGCATTCTTTCGAAAGTATTTATTTGTCTAAATCAAAATATTATTTTACGTTCTGAACATTAGAATAATTGTAAAATAAATCAATATCAAAATTATAATATTCTCGTTATTAAAAATTATAAATTTTCTTATTTAAACATTATATTTCATAACCAAAACTCAATTGTTCTCTGGTGGATTTGAAATTTTTGGTTTTTATGGCATACAAAGTAGATAAATAGTTATGATTAATTTATTGCATAATTAAGATGAATAACAAAATAAAAGAGCAATGCATAATGTTGCATGAACGAGTGTGCTTGGTTCAAAATTTTCATATTTCATTTTTATGCATAAAAATATATTTTGTATTCCTTGAATTGCAGTACATATTTCAAAATTCTTTACATTTTTTCAGTATAATTTGCATTGTCATCGCATATACAAATTACATTAATTGATTCTCATAAATCATAAAGACTAAATATTTTGTTGTATTTTATGTTGTTTACATTTCAGTTTTATGTTATTTATAATGTATGTGTAATGTGCACTCGTATGTAGATTTATTTACAAGGTAGGTACGAGTATGTTACGGTTGTTCATGCCGAATGAATTTATATGAATAAATTTAATTTAAATTCTTTATGATTTTATGTCTTTTATTATGCTCCAGCTATAGAAATGAAATGGTACAGAAGCATGGAAATATCTCCAAATTATTTTTTTTAAGCACAACAATTTTAAGCCAATAAATTATATTTGGGAATCTAATTAAAATTAAATTTTATTTTAGATGTATATGAGTGTCCCGAACAAGATTCTTGTTTCTTTGTTTCTTGGTCGAGCTTCATGTACGGATATTTTACTCACAGTTCTTTCTTAATTTAGTTTACTCGTTATTCATTGAATTCCAAATTAAAACTAGAACTTAGGCTAGCAAAATTTACTATGCTATAGTTATTATGTTTGTTCGAATCGAAGCGCAAAGTGGCCTGGAATTTAGGTTTAACGACCATATACAACGCCGTGGATGGATAAGTGAACAAGCAAAGCAAGTTCTTGGATTAGAATAAGTTAATTGATGCCCACAAAGTCAACGTAACAAACACCATCCAACAAATTCAGCCAAATTTATGCAATAAAGTCATCGAAAATTGGACCTCCCGAATACGTGCCACCAAGCAAACATGTGGCCAACATTAAAATGACGTTATATTCCATACTAATTGCCACAAAATATAATTTCAAATAAAACAAAAATTGAGTGGATATCTCACACAATTTGGTTTATTTACAATTAAAAATCGAGCGTTCTTATTCAAACAGCCAAATCCGTGTGTACCAGACGTGGTACACAGGTTTTGGTCTTTGAATAAGAACGCTCGATTAGTAGTATTTATTGTTAAATGTAAATATCTTTTCGGGTGATATGGTTTGTTAGATGAGCATCAATCAACGGATCGGAATTGAATACTTTCGGCTGAACAATCTAAGACGCTATCTACATTATCGACAATTTTTGCTTTCGGCTCTTCCAACTCTTAGGTGGCTCTTCCAACTCTTTCGCGGCTCGCCTTTACTTTTACACCGTTGCCAGCCAATTCGAGGGCTATAGGTGCCATTTTATCACTATCTACACATTGCATAGCTCCATGCCAGCCTATACTGGCGTGGAAGATGGGTCGGCCCATGAGTTTTGCCCTCCGATAGGAGGGTCATAAATGTGTTTCATTTCATCACAGATCGTAATCTGTTGATGCAAATTCCCTTGTGCATCCTGCCCCTATCGGGATGCGAACCCGGCACCTCCCGGTCCAAACGCCAAAGCTTTAACCACTATGTCATGTGTATCTTTGAACATGTTATACATAATTTTTACATTTAGTTTTGCATTTAAATAGTAATATTACTTATTAGGATAATGAGTTTCCTGTACTGGAAAAGAATCAATATGCTGTCGAATGAGAATATTCTCTGTTTCTGGCACGGAATTTGATTTAAAAAATTTTCCGCGCATATCTCGAGGTGTATTATTATTTAATAATAAGCTTTTTAGCCGTTTATTCGCAATAGAATGTAGATTTAGGAAAGCTATTTGACATGCCTTAATCCTGGTGTTTTCCTTCACAACATAATGCGTAAATGAGTATTGTCTCAGTTATGCATCTTCTTTGCGTTGCCTGTGTCGTACAACTTTACAGGCTTCAATAAATCATTGGAGGTAGATATCCTGTTCATCCTTAGATTATATATTGTAGAATTTATTGAAAATATTCATTTTCTCAGCTTCGGTAAGATCAACAAAACACTTCAAACGACGTCACAAACAAATAACGACAAAATAAAAAATTATATTTTACCTGCAATCTTCTTCAATAGTTTTAACAGGTACATTCTTCCCTACATGATTCGTGTGTTTTAACCCTTTAACTTTGGCCTTTTTTATAGCGTTTCGTGAATACCTGTCAGAGTTTCTTATTCCCCTATATCGCTTCAGAGGTGTTGCTTCATTAACTTCTCCTTCAGTATCATTTTCACTCACTAAAACTTGGTTTTCCATAATATGGAAATAACACTTACTAGGTATTAACAGTGTTAGATCAACTAACTTCTCGTTTTTTATTAAATTTATTGATTTTTAGAGAAAACCACTCACAAATATCTAGTGTCGACTAAAAATATTGACTTTTGCCATGCTAATGTTATATCTAAAATAACAAACGATAAAGTTATGCACATCTAAAAAAAACGTTGATAATTGGAAAACGAACAAGTCCAGGGGATTGGTTATTTTTTACACTACACGTATTGCATATGCGTATTTAAATACTACAACAAGCATTCGGACTTAATTCCTTTTAACACCAAACGTTCGGACATGCTCGAAATAGTATTTACACATGTATATCTCGAAATCACCGAAACGCGACTTTGACATTAAGAAAATTACTTGAAAGTTGCGGAAGGAATGTGTAAAGTGTGGAAAGTGTACTAAATAATCAAATGGTATCAATCAGACACCTGTGTGAGTGAAAAAGCTCATTTTCACTTAAGTGGATATGTAAACAGACAAGACGGCCCCTTCTGGGCAGTAGAGAATCCACAAACATCACTATTACATCTCTACTATTACATCTCTTGAAAGTGACGATATGGTGTGCAGTTTGAGCTGAAGTGGCCAATATGTTTACGTAAATTCGAACGATTCAGCTGTTACCGTCACTGGCGAACTTTATCGTGATATAATAAGGAATTTTTAAGACCAGTATTGCATGCCAATGGTTTGGTGAACAGGTGGTTCCAACAGGAGGGTGCCACATGCCAAACTGCTAGAATAACCATCGAATTGTTACGAGAAATGTTTCAACAACAGTTAATTTCGAAATCTGGTGATGTGCAACTTGCTCGTTGATCTAAATTAAGTGGCACGTTGCAAATCTAAAGATTGTAAAGAATCAGCATTTTCATAAATAAGCCGAGTGCCCTGGTCGTTCATCCTTCCTCCTTTAAAGTGGCACGATCCGTGGGCCAGAATTCCAAGTTAATTGGTTGAATCCCGAGTTGTTTGATGATCTCTGGTTGATGAATTGATATATTCCTCCTAATTTAATAGTGATTAATGGTCTTTTTGATTGAGAGGGTATAGCATGCAAATCACAGCTATAACTCCAAGGTCCATAAGTCCTGATATTTTATGCTTTGCGAATAAATTTTGAAGGTGTTTTACGTTGTCTTGGTGTAAATCGTGGAGCTATTCTGGGACGGCCTTGATGCCTTTTTCCGTTATATTGGGTTGGAGTACTGACTTGGGCGTGACTTGAGTGGATCTAATCTCTTGGTTGGTGAATGTTTGATAGTCGATTTTTCAGATTTCGTTATTATATTATATTGTATTAGGAACGTGCGTTCCTTTTAGTAGCTGACTGATGCAATGGTCACTCTTTATCTCTTCTATGTGGTTCATTTCCCAAATTGTAGTTTCACGAAAAGTGTTGCATAGCCCAATGATTCCAAATAATTCGTGTTGGTTAATGAGGAGCTCCTTGTACTCTAAGTATATTTGTTTGTTTTGGTTGATCGTTGATCTAATGATGATATGATTATATTCCTGGCTGATTGTCTTAGGTATTGATATTACATATAAGATGGTAGAATTTTTAACAAGCATCATCGTTTTCCCCTCTTGTGATATTTGTCAACGGTTTGGGGATTTTAGCGTAATCTTTTATAAAACGCCCGTAATAAGAAGTGAGTCCCAGGAATGATTTTAGGTCTTTTAAATTTTCTGGGCTTTTATTTTTACGAATGGCAAGAACGTTTTTTCAATTGGGTGTAATGCCTTTTTTTGTTATAACGTAGCCAAGGAATTCCGTTTCATGTTTTAGGAATTTAGTATTGTTGAGCCAACCTGTGAGTGGCCTTTTCCAATTTCCAGAGTATTCGGTCGGAATTAGCCAGGTGTTCTTCCCCGGGTTTTCCTCTGAATATAATGATGTCGTCAATGTAGATGAAGCATGTTTTCCTATAAACTCCTTCAGAACGTTGTCGATCATTCGTTGAAAAATGGCGGGAGGATTCTTCAATCTGAAGGGAAGTTAAGACTCAATCTGACGGGAAGTTAAATTCGTTTTTACCATTCATCGTTGAAAATGATGTTTTAGGTATGTCAGCTTCTTTCATCTGGATTTGAAGGATTCCCGACGTGAGGTCGATCGTCGTAAATAATTTTGAATTGACCAGATTTGCCAGGGTGTTCGATATCTCTGAAATCGGATATGCATCTGATATTATTACGGCATTCAGTCTCTTGTAATCAATGACCATCCAATATTTCTTGATGCCCGAAGCGTCCAGCTTTTTTCTACTACCCATATTGGGGAGTTGTATGGGCTTTTGGAAGTCCTAGTGATTACATCTTTTAATAATTGATCAATTTGCTTTTCGTCTTCGCTCCTCATGCTAACGTGGTAGAGATACGATTTAGCATAAATAAATTCTTCGGTATTCGTCTTAATTTCGGCTTTTATATCGGTATCGATTGGTTCGGGATTAATGACAGGCCTGAATAATGTTTTGAATTTTGATAGGATCTTTTGAAGATTATTTACTTGAGCTAATGTTTTCTCTTTTAGTGGTATCTTTATATTCGATTTTAAGAGTAAGTCGTTGTTTTTTCTATCGATGAGTTTCTTCAAAGTGTCGTGCCCGAGTATTCCATCAAATGATTTGAGTACGGGCAGTACAAAAAATTCGATACTTTTATTGTTGAATTGCGCCTTTGTGGGAATCGAATTTACAGCTAGTTCTGGTTTTACGAAGTTTTTATTAGCTCCTGTGTCTATGAAGAATGGTACGGGTAGGCATGGTAAAGATAGAGAGGCTGGTATCATAAAATTTACTTTGGAGTTGTCTTCTTCTTCCTGTTCCTCTTCGGATACATTGATGTCCGAATTCTCATTGATTAATTGATTGTACAGTTGTTCTTCTTCATCGAAATTTTCAAGGTGTAAAATTGATTTTTTCGTGGCTCGTTCTGATACGAAACTTCGCTTTTAAATGTTGTTTGATATTTGGCATTTACTGGGAGATTTTGGTAGTTAACCTGCCTTGAGTTAATAGATGACCCTATTTCCATCGGTGTTGATGGTTTCGGTTCAACTGGCCGAGGTTCTAAAGTCCTAAAGGTCATAAAGTTTAAATTTTGGAATTCCAGGCACGATGCATATGCCTCTGTTAAAGTCTGGGGTCGTTGGATGATTAACATTTTAGATGGCTAGCCATTTAATCCCCGAATAAAAACGTCTAACGCCCGGTTTCGGTATGTTTCTAATTAAACTTCTATTATATCGGGAGAATATTCTTCAGTTTTTATTTTGTTGACAATCAGAATTCTTCTATGCTCATATTTCTCTGCGAGATGCTTCTGAAGTGGTGTTCCAATGTCCTGAGGTCTCTTTTATCCGCGTAATGGAGAGACAGACATTTTTTGATAGAAGTCTAATCGTCGCTAAAGATTTTGTATGTTATCAGTGCAGCATCGGCATTGACTCTGATCTTTTGCCTAATACTTTGGAGTATCGCTCTAAATATCGGTTTGTTGCGTATTGTAAGTCGTCTATGAAGTTCACTAAGGATTCTGCTACAATACAAAATTATATTCATGTCCAACAAATGCTTGAAAGAGGCCAGCTCGAACCATTAGTACTATCGTCTGACCCATACGATTGGTTAGAAATTTGTCTTAGAAATTCGTTAACGATTCTTCTACAATAAAAAATTAAATTCATGTCCGACAAATGCTTGGAGCACAATGGAGCCGCAAGCTTACTTTAGTAACTTGTCTTCCGAATAGCAAGAAGTGGAATTCCAAACAAGAGGTTTAGATGGAAGAGCGCGGGATGTCTACAAAATTTTGTTAGAGTCGCTTCAAGAGGAATCTGGAGAGAAAAGTTTGAAACCTTTGCATTCACATGCAAAGTCAAATCCAGAGGAAGAGGTTACTCTTTGTGAAGAAAGATATAACAACCTAATTCGGATTGGTCCAGTAAAGGGGGTCACTCCCAATTTCGAATTTGTTACTACATCCCTTGCGAAGGCGACACATTATAAAGGGCGCCTGGATAGATTAATTAATACTTATGGAGATTTGGGGAACCTCCTGAGCCTAGCTAGTAGTGTAAATCGAGTATTCAATATATATACGAAGATAAACAAAGAATTTGTCTCAGCCAGTAAACCTACAGACTTCGTTTTCCAGTCCTAAGAATCAATTAAATAAACTGGGCATGGGCCCCAACGTAAATGTTCATATAGATGACCTTCAAGAGGATGAAATTAATGGGTCACCTACCACTGATGAAACAATACGATCTGAAGCTAGGAAGCTAATTGCGGAGGCAAAGGAGTTAAAAGACTCTGTCAAAGATTTTTTTCTGTTATTAAAAAAGACAATCAGTGAGCGAGAAAGTACCTACCATGTCCGAATTTTCGTTTCGCCAGTTCGTTTTAGAAAAGAACACCAACAATCATATGAATCCTCCAAATCGAGCGATTACACAAAAAATGGCTGTTAGGCCGAAACAAGACCATTTGGATAACGCTTATAAACTGAAGCAAAAATGAAATCTATCATTTGACGGAGCTGATGCCACTAATGTTCAGGATTTTGTGTTTAGATTACAGCAAATGGCTGTTGATGACGGAGTTCCTGAACAATACCTAACCAAGATCTTACACCTGTTTTTAACCAAAGAAGCTGAGGATTGGTATTGGGTTTATAAGCTGGAACATCCAAATGCTCTATGGACTGAAATGAAACACGCTTTACTAGATTTTTTCAGTTCGTACGATATAGAAGAAGAAACACGGGAACAAATATTATGACGATTTCAAAATCAAAAAGAGTCTTTGTCGGATTTCATGTTGGTTATACAAAAGTTAAACGCGCGGTTGGAGCGGCGATTTACGCAAAACGAATTAATTCATAGAATATGTAAAAATATGAATCCGGCTCTCCAAAATGTAACTCTTCCATACCAAAGTTCTTTGAGGGCGGTAGAAGAATATATGGGATAATACTGGAATAGATATGGGATAATACTGGATATGACCCACGCAGGTGTATGGACCACCCTAACCGGGGGTTATAATTCTATAAACGAGGTAGAGAACGGGTTGGATAATAGGAAGATACAACAAGCGTTCCACCAAGGTAAAGAATTTCGCAGTGAAGCTCAATTAGATCATGGTGAGTCCGTTAAAAATTTCGATTTCGTAGAAGCTTTTAATAACAACGTCGGAAAAGATAAAGCTAAAATTAATTTTCTAATTTGCTGGAACTGCAAAAATATCGGGCATACTTATCAGGATTGTTCTGAAGCCATTCTGGAGGTATTTTGCTTTGGGTGCGGTGCGGCTAACGTGCGAAAACCGTCCTGTTCTAATTCTAAGAACCAGATCAAACAACTTCCAACAGAGTAACAACCAGTCACTCATCCTCGAAACAACCATAAATAATAATCAACCTAACGATCAAACATCATACACTAATTTGTCCAATAAAATTAATAGAGGCATTGAATATTTTCGGAAAAACGTGCGTTTGTTAATTTATGTATCTCGTCAATTATTACTAACCTCTTTCAAGATGATCCCCGCCCATATGCCGAGATCCTGATAGCTTCTAAAACTTTTAGAGGGCTGCTAGACAGCGGGCATCCGTTAGTGTTTTGGGTAGAGGGGCCTTAGAATTTTTGGAAGAGGCGGACATTTCTTTTAATAAATTAAATGCATTCGTTAAGACTGCCGACGGGACCGAGAATAAAATCGAGGGTTATGTTTATTTACCTATAACCTTTGGCCGTAAAATTGAAACAATTAAGTTTGGTATAGTACCTACTTTAAAGAATTCTCTTTATCTCGGGATTGACTTCTGGGAAAAATTCCACATTGTCCCAAAAATCATGGTCAATGCCATAACCTCCCTGATATCGGAAAATGAGCATCAATTGAGTCCAAGAGATAAACTAAGTTTAGAAAAGGTTATCGCGGCCACTCTACCAGTTCAAAGTGATGCCGTTTGGGCTGTGTAACGCAGCCCAGTCAATGTGCCGGTTGATGCATACAGTTATTCCTCATGAGCTTCGTACGTTGAAGGAGCACTTCGCTGTTAGAGTTGGTCGCTGACCGACTTCGGACAGCTGGACTGACCATTAATATTAGTAAAAGTAATTTTGTAATGAGAGAGGTACTTGGGTTACTTGGTTGGTGAGAACGGTTTGAGGACAGACCTGCAGAAAATAGAGGCGATTGTAAACTTACCAGCTCCAAACAACATTCGACAAGCACGGCGGTTTCTTGGTATGGCCGGTTGGTACTGCCGTTTCTTTGATAACTATGCGGCGATTTCCGCCCTCATAACCGATTGCTTAAAGAAAGGGCAGTTTAAATGGTCCCAAAATGCTCAATAGGCCTTTGAAACGTTAAAAAATAAATTGACTTTCGCTCGAGTCCTTATAATTCCGCTCCGGTCCTTTTCCAACTCGATGACGAGGAAATGAACGGCCAATTGCATTCATGTCACAAAAGTTGAACAAGACACAGCAAAATTATTCAGTCACAGAGTTGCCGCCTAAACTAATGTTTAGCCGCCATAGTAGCAGTAAAACAATTTCGAGCTTATGTGGAAGGGCATGATTTTACTTTGATAACGGATCATGCTAGTTCGGCGATTGTTTTTCTGGCCTGGAATGGTCAAGCCAGTTAAAGACTACTTCGCTAATTGTGGAATTTGCAAAGAAACTAAAGCCCCAAATCGGATACTGAAACCGCCGATGGGACAACGAATTCCGATTGAACGGCCGTGGCAGCATACGTGGATTTGTTGGGACCGTACCCACGATCTTCACAAGGAAAAACCGTTATATTAATAGTCGTGGACCATTTAACAAAGTTTGTATTATTAAAAACTCTAACTAAAGGCACGTCTAATCAAATAAAGGAGTTTCTACAAAATGAGCTATTCTGGGTTTTTGGAGTGCCAGAGACCATTCATACAGACAATGGGTCTCAAAGCCACGAGTACCAAGTTCTATTTCGGAAATGAGGCATACGCGATTCCAAAACAGCCCTAATTCGCCGCAGTCGAATTCCTCAGAAAGGGTAAACAAGTCAATATAGCGGCTATTAGAGCTTATATTTCAAACAAACATACCAGTTGGGACAAACATGTACCTGAAATCGCGTCCGCTCTTCGGAACGGCATCCATGAAACAATTAAGAACTCTCCACGTTTCCTAATGTGTGGCTATCATAAAATAAACCATGCTAATGGTTACCAAATTTTAAAAGAAATAGAGAATGTCGTAGCCTTAATACACGATCAAATTCAAGTCGAGATTAAGAAAGCATACGACCGAAGCGCTAAACGTTATAATATAAGAACTAGACCCGTTGAATATAAAGCAGGGGAAAAGGTATTTGTGCGAACCCACCCCCAAAGCAACGCTTCCTAGAAATTTTGTGCAAAACTCGAGCCTCTGTTTAAGGCTGGAACTATCGTTCGGCGAATTGACAACGTGAACTACGAAGTAAAAGATACCTCTAACAGAATAGTAGGTATCTTTTCTTTAATTCTCAACCGGCTATGTAGAGCTTTGCAGATTCTAATAGCTATTATAGGAACAGCATTAAAATCTGTGTTGTTACCGCTGTTGCACGCAAATGTTTAAATGTTGTGCTAGTGACAAGTTAAATTCTCATTATTATTATTCAAACTGCATTTTTTTTAGTGGTTAAGAAAGTCTTTAAAATGGATAACCGTTTTAGAAATAAAATTTGAATGTAATATATAAATTTTATTAAGATGAATTGATCGGTTTTTTTGGTGAAGAATGGGGTAGAAAGGACCATGTGAATAGGCATTACACTTTTCTTGTTATTATTTTATACACGTAGGGTTTGTTGAGCCTTTACGAGAACCTAGTGATAGGGCCCTCCCAACCCGATGAGTCTATACCCGAATTTTAAAACGTATGAATCACTAGGTAAGGCTGTGACAACACGTTGCAAATCTAAAGGCACGTTGTAAAGAATCAGCATTTTCGTCGTGTAGTGTGGCGCGTATTCCGCCTCTTCCTTTTTGGCTCGTTGATTGTAAAGAATCACAAGGCCGAGGCCTACCGTGTAGTGTTTGACTTATTTTATTAAAGTTATTCCCTTTCTTTATTTCTATGGTTATAAGTACATTTCCCTTGCATGGGCGAACCCTAACCTCACTCTATAATATGTGCAATAAATACATTACAAATCGATATTACTTATTCCCACCTTATAATAATTTCCATTCGCATAACGCTCCTGGCCATAAATAATACATTTATCATTACAATACACATAATTACCAAACACCTTTAACTTGTAATAAAAATTTCCCAAACACAAGACACGTGAAAAATTACATTTTAATTTTCTTCCAATATAAATTTTAAATGCGCCCTGAAAGTATTGCCGCGAAAGGACGGGTAGAACGCGAAAATCATAAATCAAAAATATTTTAAACTTTGGAAAAATTAATTTTCATTTTTTGCTGCCACTTTTTTATTGTTTTGTCTATTACAGTATAAAAAAAAAATTTAAAATCTAAAAAGCTCCTAATTTTCTTATTGTAATTTTCGACAAATCAATTGTGTGGGGCAAAACCAAAACAAAAAATTACTTTGAAAATCGACTAAGTTCTTTTGGTTGTGGTACTCGTAGCGCGTAGCATGGGGATGGGATATTCAAGAATATTTTCGGGTGCAAAACTTTTTAATTTATTTCCTTCGTTTTCGGGAATTCTGGTACTTAAGGCAACATCGAAATCCTTTTTTATTTTTATTTTTTATTCTAATGCATTGTGTACGTCTGTCGCAATAAACGTATTGTCTAGGCGTTAATAGCAAAGACAATATTGTTATTGTAATTAAGTAAAAAATTTACGATAATGAGTAAGAAAATGTAATTTAACCCTACACCTCGCACCCCTCATTATATAATCCTATTATGTTTTGTGTTTTTGACTAGTCATTCCTCATGCTCGTAACTCCTTCGTTCTCTCGTCGTACACAAAGAAAAGTTAACATTTCCCAACTTTATTTTCTTGTTATCATTTTGTTATTATACAAAAAAAAATAAAAAAAAATAAAATTGATAACTCAATTAACCTTATCGCGCGCGATTTTTATTTTTTGTGCTGTCGGAACAATAAAAATATATGATAATTTAATTATAATTCATTAATTATATTACAATTTTTATTTATTCGTGTTATAATTATTTTATCACAAAACGGAGGAAGCAAGGGGGAAATGAAAAATTTTTATCTGACTTTTTTTTTATTTCAGTAATTATGTAATTTAATTTTGTTATACAGGATTAGAAATAATTAAAAGAGATTTTATTGGCTTTTGTGGTATTGCTTTATAAACAACGGGGGTTCAAAATGATTGTAATGATTGATCGCGATAACAAAAATAAAAAGATTTAATTTATTTTTATGCCAAGATCGTAACTCGCTATCAGAGCAGTATTTTACATATCAGGTCAAGCAAGTTGGCAATTTTAGTTTATTAAATGACCGGCGCCCTTTTCGCCCTTACATAGATTACAAAGTGATACTTTTGCTTCACTGACGTCAACAATGTAGACGGGTGTCGACAACCTAGGGAATGAATTAGAAACTCAATTTTCTAATAATTTTTTCTGTAATCTTTGGTAGCCAGTCTGTTAAAGTTGCTGTCTAGCTATTACTTAATTATCTAGTTACCCTAGAAGTCAAACAAGTCGTCGCTTGAGTTCTATCTTGGTGTAAGTGCCAGCAACATGAAATTTCAGTTTTTAATGATTTAAAATGTATTTTTTCGCTAACGCAGAATGCGATTTTAGTTTATATCCATGCAACAGCAAAATTGAATGTTCTGTTATGTTCAATCTCCATTACATTACACGTAATGTACGCATTTGAACATTTTTACATAATTTTTACTTTATTGGTGTAACTACTGTTCTAACACATTTTGCTAATATAGTGTATTTCCTTAAGTAAACCATTCAAAATTATTGTGTTTTTGTCATGTATGTGTAGTTGGCCCGAAAAACACCTTTTCATTTTTGGTGTGTTTCTTTACTAATATCAATACCATCCTGAAAAAATATCGTAAGTGTATGGAAAACGCATATCTCATCCCGAAATAATTTTTTCATCTATGTATCCACGAAATTTGTACTAATTAATATGAGAAAACTAAAATTATCCCGAAAAGTTACTAAATTGGTAATGCGATATTATACAGATTAGAATTGTAATATTTAAAATAATTTCCATAAATATTCAATATTATAGCCTTATCTTTATCCATGTGTTATTATGGTTGTATTGAACTTTCCCATTTTATATGAAAAGTCGGTTAAATTAAAAATTAAATTGCTAGAATCCAGGAGATATCCTCCTCGAGATTATTTGCTCAAAAGTTAGGTCCATCCATCTTAGATATAACGCCAATATATCAAATCTGAACAGTGAACATAAAGGTCTGATCTAAAGCACAATCTCAGCATAGGTTTCATATCTAAAATGGGTTAAATTTACAATTTGGAATTTGCTGAGATATCCCCCTCGAGATTATTTGCTCAAAAGTTAGGTCCGTCCATTTCAGATATAACGCCAATAGCTCAAGTCTGAACGGTGAATATAAAGGTCTGATCTAAAGCAAAATCGTAGCATAGGTTTCATGTCTAAAATTGGTTAAATTTGAATTAAAAATCTGAATTCAAAATGCTTTGGCGTTTGGATCGGGAGGTACCGGATTCAATTCATATTCAATTCATATTCAATTCATATTCAATTCATATTCAATTCATATTCAATTCATATTCAATTCATATTCAATTCATATTCAATTCATATTCAATTCATATTCAATTCATATTCAATTCATATTCAATTCATATTCAATTCATATTCAATTCATACTCAATTCATATTCAATTTATATTCAATTCATATTCAATTCATATTCAATTCATATTCAATTCATAATCAATTCATATTCAATTCATATTCAATTCATATTCAATTCATATTCAAGTCATATTCAATTCATATTCAACTCATATTCAATTCATATTCAATTCATATTGAATTCAAACTCGATTCATATTCTATTAATATTCAATTCATATTCAATCCATATTCGATTCATATTCATTTCTTATACAATTTACTTTCAATCTACTTTCAATTTACTTTCAATTTACTTTAAATTCATACTCAATTCATATTCAATTCATATTCAATTCATATTCAATTCATATTCAATTCATATTCAATTCATATTCAATTCATATTCAATTCATATTCAATTCATATTCAATTCATATTCAATTCATATTCAATTCATATTCAATCCCTATTCGATTCATATTCAATTCATATTCAATTCATATTCAATTCATATTCAATTCATATTCAATTCATATTCAATTCATATTAATTTCATTTACAATTTACTTTCAATTTACTTTCAATTTACTTTCAATTTACTTTCAATTCATATTCAATTCATATTCAATTCATAGATCAATAGATATTTAATTCATATTTAATTCATATTCAATTCATATTAAATTTAATTTCAATTTATTTTCAATTTGCTTTCAATTCATATTCAATTCTTATTCATTTCATATTCAATTCATATTCAACTCACTTTCAATTTACTTTTAATTTACTTTCAATTCATATTCAATTTATATTCAATTCATATTCAATTCATATTCAATCCATATTCAATTCACTTTGTATTCACTTTCAATTCATATTCAATTCACTTTCAATTCATATTCAAATCATATTCAATTCATATTTTTTTATTTATTGCACAGTTGTATATAGTTACTCAGTTGTATGCAGTTGTATGTAGCCTTACCTATGTATACGGATCTATGCACAGGTGGACCCATGTTTTTCTAGGCTGCGGTCTTCTGTGAGAAGCTTATGACTGACAAGAACTTGCCTTTTTGGGGAACATGCGAGAAGGCTGGGTCTACAGACGAATAACTTTGTATAAGTTGCATGGACGAAGAGGAGGAAGGGACTTTAGATAGCTTTATATCTCTAACGAATCTAACGCAACATCAGCAGCACCTATATTTTATTGATGTCACGTTGCAGATACATCGGGTCAATAACGTTAGAATTATATAGCTGACACAACTAAATGGATGCAACAAAATATGGCATCACGTTGTGTCCACCAACTCTTGCGTCTTACATGGAAATTTCCATGAATAACTTGACACCGCATTCCATCATTAAAAAATATTGCTCTGGCTAAAACCAGAGCTTATAAAAAATAAGTTTTTCGAACAGTGAGGACCATAATTTCACTGTTAGTGCTACAACCAATGTTGTGCCGTATTGCCTACACCGCGTAGATAATTAATACTCAACACGTGTAGACAATGTATGTAGAAAATTAATAAAATGGCGTCGATAATATAGAGAATGTAGACAATGTCGAAAATTATTATTTCTCTTAGCAATTATCAAAATTTTGTTGAAAGAGGATTAAATGGTAGAAGGGAGGTGCAAGAACTTGCCGCATGTTCGTGAAATTTAATTTCGGCCGACAAAGAATGCAATTCCTGTTGACTAGACAACGCTATAACCTTCCATGGTAACTTGGCATACATTACTGAATAATTCACAACAGATCTGATAACAACATGGCTGCTATAACCTGACATATTTCGAGCGTCCCTATTTGAAAGACCCTTTACATTGTTCAATATCATTACCACGCAATAAAATGGTATAGCATGAGTACAAGTTCCTCAGGAATCCTCCTGAGTTCCTCCTTGGATTTCCTGATATTTATTTTGAGGCCAAATTCTTTTGCTAGATATGAGTAGATTCAGTGGTGAACTTCATTCATTAGTCTGCGCAAATGAAGATGCGTTTCTTTTAGTATGGTAACTTTGCCCTGGTCTGAAGCCAATTTGTTCCTTTCTTAATTTCGGGTTCACTGTCGGTGAAATTCTATAGAGGATGGCCATTGCTAATATCTTTATGGTCATGTTGAAGAGGGATATATGGTATATCCTGCCAATTTATTTATTCTCTTAAGTCACCTATCTTGAGAATCTTTATTGATTATTGCACACGCATTCATGGGTGTAATACGTACATGTTTTGATCCAGGGGTTTGCGTCTGAATTCTCCGCGTGTGTTGGTAGCTGTTTCGATATAGGTTTCGTAGATTTGTGTCCACTAATGCTCTACACTGATGACTGCTTCTTATGTGCTCGGCATATTTTAATCTGTCAGTGTTTAGTATTTTCCGATTAGTTTTGATGTGTTTTGGTAAGCGACAGGTTTAATTTTGAATTATGATATTTTACAGGGTGTCCGCCGGGAAGGTATACTACTTTGTTTGTTTATGATTTTTGATTAAATGAAAGAGAATGGATCTTATATTGATAAATGTTTTATTTAATGTCGGCAGTTATGTATGGAATACAATATCAGTTAAATGTCCGCCTCTGTTAGCCTCACAAATGCGAGCCCTTTTGGGCACATTTTTCATTACATTCTCACAGATTTCACGCGGTATTTCATTAATTTTATCACGAATATTTTGTTTGAGTTGCTCAAGCGTTTCTGGTTTGTTTGCATAAGCCTTGCTTTTTAGATATTCCCACAAAAAAAAGTCCGGAGCAGTCAAATCAGGCGACCGTGGAGGCCAATCAACATCACCATTTTTTGAAATAACTTGTTGTGGAAAGAGTTCTCGCAGTAATTCCATTGTAATCCTGGCTGTATGCGATGTGGCACCGTCTTGTTGATACCACATGTTAATCAAGCCCAAAGTATGCAGTTGTGGCGTTAACAAGTTTTCAATCATATCACGATATCGCTCCCCATTCACAGTTATCGTTACGCCGTTTTCATTCTCAAAGAAGTGACAAAGGTGACTGATGAATAATGTGAGGGTTTTCCATTGCCCAGAACCGACTATTCTGTTTATTCACATATCCATTTAAATGAAAATGTGCCTCGTCACTCATTATGATTTTTCCATGAAAATCGGGGTTGTCATGGGCGAGCTGTAACATCCTATTGGCATATGTACGGCGGCGTAAATGGTCTTTTGGAAAAATTTGCCACGTGTCTACTTCTCGACTGTCAAGTATGAACTGTCAATACTAATATTCGCCTAAATGGCGACAAAACAAAGTAGTATACCTTCCCGGCGGACACCCTGTACCAGTTGGTAGTCGCTGTAAATGTCCGGACTACTTGTTGCCCTGACATCTTGTAATGACTTGAGAAATTTCTTGTTGGTCATTACGTGATCTATCTGCGTGATATATTTGATTCGCTATCCTACTAAACTACTCTCTAGTTTATTACGCACAGCGTCTATAGGGTGGGCCAAATAATTTTTTTTTTTAAAAATGCAATAAAACAAAAAGTTTTCAATATTTTTTCAAATTTATTTTTTCATTGTAAAGAACAATCCTTCCGATTAATTACGGAATACTATTTCATTCATATGACTGCCTCGGCTGGCCTTGACGTACCCCATACGGTCGGTCCAATTTTTGAGCACATTTTCGATGGTATGCGGCATTATGTCTTCAATGGCAATGCGAATATTGTTCTTGAGAGCGTCAATCGTTGCTGGTTTATCGGCGTAACACTTATCTTTTCTCATGGAACCCCAAATATAATAGTCCAACGGCGTCAAATCACAGCTCCGAGGAAGCCAAATCACATCAGCATTTCGGCTGATAATTCAATCTTCGAAGACAGTGCGCAAAAGATCAATTGGAACGTGTGCTGTGTGGCACAGAGCGCCGTCTTGTTGAAACCAAATGTTGTCTATGTCTTCCTCTTCAAGTGCGGGAAACAAAAAATCGTTTATCATGGCGCGGTAGCGCTCACCATTGACAGTAACGGCGGCTCCTTGCTCGTTTGCAAAGAAAAATGGCCCAATGATGCCACCGGACCAAAATCCACACCAAACAATCACTCGTTGAGAATGCATCGGCTTCTTTACGATCATGTACTGGTTCTCCGTGCCCCAAACGCGACAATTCTGCTTGTTTACGTAGCCGCCAAGATGGAAATGCGCCTCATTCGAAAATATGATTTTTTTTTGCTAAAATCAGCATCTTCTTCAAGTCGATCGCAAACCCACTCAGCGAACCGAAAACGCAATGGGTGGTCTCTTAGCTTCAATTCCTGAACCAGTTGAACTTTATACGGTGTCATACCAACGTCTTTATGCAGAATTCGTCGCAACGTTGTGCATGAAATATTAAATTTTTGAGCACGATGACGAGTTGACGTTCTCGGCGACTCACGCACATTCTCGGCTACAACATCAACATTTTCGGATGTAGCAAGCCTGTTTCTTTAATTTTATTCACAAAATAACGCACATATGGAGCTCCCGGCGCTTCGTTTCTTCCGAAAACCACACGCAATTTTCTCACACATTCTGCAAGATTACCAAAATTTTCGAAGTAATGTATCAATATTTCCCAGCGTTGTTCAAGCGAATATACAACCATTTTCGTTCAGCGGAAGGATAAAACTAAAACTTTCTGTCAAGTCAGAAGTGACATAATCCTTACCATACTCAAAATCACCCTGTATATTACTTGTTTACCCATATGATGGTGACTGACTGAATGACTTTTGCATTGGAATCTCCTTCTTGAATTATTTTGTTCATTTTTTTGTAAGCCCTTGCTATTTTGACTTGTGGTTGTTCATAGAACTCATTCCTTTCGTTGATTCAACTGTGTCTTTTGTTGGATCGTATCACTGAATACTAAACACTGTGTTTGTATTTTTGAATGGAGTCCTGCTACAATGCTACGATTATTCTGCAGCTTTCTATTCCATTAATGCCTTCTCTGCTTTAGCTCTTGATCATATGTCTGCCCACGCCTTATTCATCGCGTCCGAAGAATATATTAAGTAATTTCGCCTGAGATTATTTCACCCCTGTAGGTCGATTCTGGCTTTCGTATAGGAAAAAGGAATTAGGAAAGATTTTTCGTAGTATTTTTGTCGTAAAAATTTTTTTTCTGGCGTACTATGGTGAGCAGTTGGTGTAAATTTTTTCATAAACGAAATTAAATTGGGAATATTATTCCTATCCAATTTCGATACGGAAAAAATATTTCCTAAGTTATAACAATTTAGATCAAACATAATGTCTAAGTAGGCCAAAAAATGATATTTTGACAAAAATGCTATGTAAATGTTTTTCCTATTTTCTTTCTCTATAGGAAAACCAGAATCGACCTACTGTTGTATCTCACTGCACTGACGCCGAGAAGTTTGTTTCTATTCTTTCCCTAATTGAAGCTAAGCCTTCTTAGAGTTTTGATGTTTCAGTATCGGAAATTTGCCGGGTTGCATTATTGATTCTATAGTATTGGTTTCTGTAATCATTTTAATTGAATCTTAGCTAGACTAACGAAGCCATGAAAGCTTTTGAGTTAGGTATACTGGTCGAGGGGAGGGAGAGGTTTGGAGGTTTCATTCCACTTCATTATTCACTTTGCTCTATAATGTCCCCAAATGGTCATCCAACATTGTAAAATAATCATAGCAATAGTTGCTTGACGTTGGAGATGAACTTGTTGTGATTTTATCGATCTCTGGCACTCGCTCCCCAATTTGAAGAAAGATAACTCCTGTGAAAAAGGACCAGATTTGAAAACGTTGATTGGTAATCAATTGGTGAATTTCTAGGACAAATATATTCCTGCGCTAACCTGACAAAACTGGTTGTCGTTACATTAAGAAAAAACACCTGGCAACCATCGCCGAATTTAAGATAAAAAGAAAGAATGCAAAAGGTTATTGATTTATTTAACAACTTTCAAAACATTTGAAAACAAGAACTACACATTTAAAATGAATTTAATTGAGGTTGATGCTTATTTAAAATCCATTAAAAATTATAATACAAAAAAATTTCACAAGTTTATTAAAGCGTTAAAACGAAATACGGCAGATACAAAAAAGAAAACCAACCTAAAACCGTTCTCATCATTTCTAAATTACAGAAACCCCAGCAACCGTAACTTCATCTTTCGAATTAAAAATTCTCGAAAAACATTTCCGTTCGAGAACAATTATAATTTATTATGGAGAGTATTTTATTTTCTTGTTGTTTGCATAATTTTCTTAAGCCGTGTTTCAAAATACTCGCATAAAGAACAAAACTTTTTTTATGTACTCGTACATATTTCATAAATTATAGTTTATTTTACTTTTACTCTAAGAACACTTTTAAGTTGGTTTATTATTCCATATTTTTTTTTTTTGTATAAGAATAATGATAATATATAAATTTCATGTTTAACCTGGTAAAAAATATCAAAAGCGAAATTAAACCACCAAAACAACAACAGCACAACATAAATCGACTCTAATTAATGACACAATAAAACTTTTATGTTTCGAGCTTTTATTTAAATTTGAAAAAGTTTTGTTTTATTTTGTGTCGAAACAATTTTGCTGTTGCAATTGTATATCAGGAAAAAAAACTTTAGAAATGTTTGTAAGCCAAAAAAACCTGAGGGGGCAATATACTCGTACTTAGTTGATTAAAGTTTGTCTTAGCATAGTTGTTCAATGCACCGGAAGTATATTTGTTTTGTTTTTTCATTATAACCGTGTAATGGTATTTCATAAATTATTTAATTTGCCGGGAAACAATTTCCATAAACTTATAGAGATACGGAACACAATGAAGAAAACAAATGGTTTAAACGATGCTTCATTTGCATCGCTAATCCTACTTTGAACGAGCTACACAAAAAAATCAACAAAGCGGCAATTCCGTGGATTGTTCGGTTTTTCTTTATGTCTAAATTATTTCGAGTTCGTAATAATTCACTTCCTTAAAATGTCAACATCTCCTACACGTGATGTAATCAAACTAAAAACGACTGGAGGACCCAACACCGAACTGTTTAAGTAACTAGTCTTTAAAGTAATATACAAATAAAAAGGAACTAAGAACGTTCCTAAAGCTAGCAGAACCCATCCAGCAGAACATTACAAAATACTGGCCAATAAAATGCTTTATTAAACGCATTTTGGTTCCATCCATCGACGAACAACATCGTTCGGAGTCAAATGAAAAATTAAACACCGGTGTGACGAACTTAACAAAATTTGTTATTTTATAATTTACACGAATTCAATATTTTAACAGTGTAATTCAACAAAAAGTTCAACAGAAATTATTGAAAATCGCATTAAAATAGTTGTAAGTAAACTCATTCAATTTTTTGTGTTGGCACCGGTTTGCTGTTTGTTATCAAGGAGAAAATCCTAGAGGTCTCCACGCGGTTTCCTAACTAATAGGCTTTCAAAATAGCATGGTAAAATTTAGGGCTAGTGAGATGCACTATGAATTAACAAGCTTTCAATGGAAAATCTTAAGTCATTAAATTTTTGAAGTGAAACTTTTTTAGTACCAAGATGAATTTAAAATCGATGAAACAAAACGAAAAATTACAAGCAAAAAATGAAAAAGCGATATGAAACGAAAATGCGACAGTTTTTCTTTTATTTATTTGCATACTCGATTGAACAAAAAAAAAAAAATAATGTTGTTGTTGTTATTTTTTCTTCGTTTTGTATTCTCTCATAAGCGTTCTTCGCGTGTATGTTTGTACGTATGGTAGTACGCGTGTGTGCGCCTGCGTGTTACAAAGCTTTGGGAAAATTATAATATTTTATTAAACATTTTCATTTTTTCGGAGACGTGGTTGGATAATGGCAACATTGTAAAGATTCCAAATTTCGATATTGTCGGTCACTATATAAAAGGCCAAATATAAGAGCAGGTGGCGTAGCAATCTACCATAATGTAAATGATGGAACCCGTGTTGTCACCCCACAAATTGACATCAATGCACTTCAACTGGAATCCTTGTCGGTTCAGGTTTCTAAAGTGGGAGAAATATGTGCTTGCGAAAGCAGATTAGACCATGACACATTTGTAATTATTGCGGCGATTTACATTTCTCCCAACCAATCGATGGAAAATAGTATTCAATTTATCCACGAGAATTTGATAAAGTATACGCCAAAAGTATCGCGGATCCTGAAAAAAATTATGATAAAATTCCAATGATTTGGAGTGGGGATTTAATTGTGAATTTTACATTAGATACGGCGCTCACTTTAATTCAATTCTCGTCGTACTGAATCGACAACGCGATCAAAAACGGTTATCGACGCAGTCTTTCAACGATATGTTGATATAATTCAAACTACAGCATTCGTGTACTGTTTTAGTTACCATAAACCACTCGTGTCATTCGTCGAAATAGAAAACATGGAGTCGGAATAATAAAATGTTAAAAAAAACTTCGAAATTTTGTTTGTTGTTTTATATTATGACGAATACTGCATTCGTCTCATTCTCTCACTGTTTAGATTCCGGAAAGTTTCACTTCTACTGCGCGTAAACTGCACACAATTTTTTTTTTGTGTTGGCTTCATTGTATAGTTCGATAAACCGGGCCAATGCTACAGATTTCCACGCGGTTTCATGATATACGTTAAATCACCTAACCAATAGGCTTTCAAAATATCACCCTATTAATGTTAGCCGAAAATGGCAGCCGAAAAATGTCGATAATGTAGATTCAAACTAATCGAACGAAAAATGCCGATAATACAGATACAAGTTTATGTCGGGAAATCAATTAATTAAGGTCTTAGTGATTCTCACACCTGAAAAAATTTCAAGTCAATTTTCATGTTGGGAGTCCGGGAAAACTCGATTGAATATATCGCACACGCAAAATTTAAAAATTTCTAAAAATTGGCCGTTGAAAGTGTCATGGATGGAAATACATTCAAATGATAGGTCCTATTAATGCTCATACCTGGAAAAAATTTCAGGTCAATTTTCATGTTGGGAGTGAAGAATAACTCGATTGAATATATTGCACACGCAAAATTTGAAAAATTTTAAAAATTGGCCGTTGATAGTGTCATGGCTGGAAATAGATTCAAATAAAAGGTCTTAGTGATTCTCACACCTATTCGATTGAATATATCGCACACGCAAAATTTGAAAATTTCTAAAAATTGGCCGTTGAAAGTGTCATGGCTGGAAATAGATTCAAACGCAAGGTCTTAGTGATGCTAAAACGTGAAAAAATGTTCAGGCCAATTTTCATGTTGGGAGTCCGGGAAAACTCGATTGAATATATCGCACACGCAAAATTTGAAAATTTCTAAAAATTCACCGTTTAAAGTGTCATGGATGGAAATACATTCAAATGATAGGTCCTATTAATGCTCATACCTGGAAAAAATTTCAGGTAATTTTCATGTTGGGAGTGAAGAAAAACTCGATTGAATATATTGCACACACAAAATTTGAAAAATTTTAAAAAGTGGCCGTTGAAAGTGTCATGGCTGGAAATAGATTCAAATGAAAGGTCTTAGTGATTCTCACACCTGAAAAAATTTCAAGTCAATTTTCATGTTGGGAGTCCGGGAAAACTCGATTGAATATATCGCACACGCAAAATTTGAAAATTTCTAAAAATTGGCCGTTGAAAGTGTCATGGCTGGAAATAGATTCAAATGATGAGTCTTAGTAATGCACATACCTGGAAAAAATTTCAGGTCAATTTTCATGTTGGGAGTCTGGGAAAACTCGGTTGAATTAGACATAAAAATGGTTAAGAAATCCACAGAATTGGCCAGCCGATAAATGTTGATAATGCAGATTAAATTTAATTAAGAGTAAATGACAGCATAATAATGACGATAATGCAGATAGAAGTAATTTTTAATATAATTTATAATTTTGTTACTTCTTAAAATCAACTAAAACTATTAAAATAAAAAATTTACACAAAACTACTAAAACTAGTATAGCAAACCAAATTTTTGTAAGTTCTAATATGTGCGGAGGTAAGATGGTAAATGGATCTAAACGGCATGTTTGGAAAATATTTTAAATGGAGTGCATTATTAATGTACTAATTTAAAAAATGTCAGGTCAATTTTTATTCGGGGAACCCGGGTAACTCGAATGAATGCATTGAACACACAAAATTTGAAATTCTCTAAAAAGTAATGGTTTGTAATGTCATGGCTGGAAATAGATTCAAATGTAAGGTCTTAATGATGCTCACACCTAGGAAAATATTAAGGTCAATTTTCATGTTAGGAGACCTCGAAAATTTGATTGAATATATCGCACAGACATAAAAATTTACCACTTAAATCGAGTCTTTGAGTAGGATTCATAACTTATTTGTCTTAGAATAATCTTAAGGCATCCAGTCCTTCCGTGAACACATTTATATAGCGAGTAGCTTGCTACAAGTTCCCCACGTTATACTTCTGTACTGTGAGATACATACACATAATATAGCACGCAAAACGTAACTAACGCGTTATACGGGGTCATACGAGCGTGTTGTACGAGCATTCTCGTACAAAGCGGTTTCCTATAACGCGGAACTAATCTACACGTGTGTGTGTTGTAGGAGGGATTACTGTATGGACAAAGAAAAAACAAAAACTACTGAAAAACCAAATTATTATTTATCGAATTGTTTTCACGCATTATTTGCCGCAATACCTCTATTTATAAATTATACATATATTAATACATACTTTTAATACTATCTATTGACTGATTACTTACAATCAGGCTAACAACTTTCTCTCATAAAGCTCTCATAAGCGCTTTCCCGTATTCCCAACTTGAAAATTGACCTGAAATGTTTTCCACGTATGAGCATCCCTATGACCTTTCATTTAAATCTATTTCCAGCCATGACACTTTAAACGGCCAATTTTTAGAAATTTTCAAATTTTGCGTGTGCGATATATTCAATCGAGTTTTCCTGGACTCCCAACATGAAAATTGACCTGCAATTTTTGAGGATTTGCTTCATATTTTTCTTCGAGTTTTCTCAGTTGTAAAATAGATTTGTATTATAGATTTAATGCATTTAATGCAACGAACTAAACATTTTTGAATTAAAAAGAAATTACTGTTCAACACCAAATGTATGATCAGATCTGATTTAACGTCATTTTTAGGCTGGCTATGTATACGAATCTGTTTTACCGACTTTTAATAGCGGGCAACCCGTATTGTTTTCTAATCTGCATTATCGATATTTCCGGCTGGTAAATTTTAGTTGCTTAGTTGTTGGATCTGCATTATCGACATTTTTCGGCTGATTAGTTTTAGTTGTTACAGCCGAATCTCCATTATCGACATTTTTCGGCTGGAGCGAGTCGGCTAACTTTAACAGTATCAAAATATCATGGTAAGATTTAGAGCTAGTGAGATGCAGTTTTAATTAACAAGCTTGCAACGGAAAATAATAACTCATTACATTTTTTGTGTTAGGTGATTTTACGTATATAATGAAACCGCGTGCAAATGTCAACACAAAAAATTGTATGAGTTTACCTACAACTATTTTGATGCGATTTAAAATAAAGGGAGACTTGAAATCCTGGAAATTGAAATATCGGAAACCAAAAGTCCTGCCTACTATAATTCAGTGTTTCAAAATCCCGGAAATGTAAAACATCAAAAGCCCGGAAATAAAACCGTTGGTAATATAAAAATTGCGGAATTCAAAATCGGGAATTTCAAGAGGTTGGTTACACGGGTTTTTTAACTAATTCAAAAATTGACAAATTGAATGTAACTAACGCATATCTCATCCGGTTCAGATAGTTCATAGTTTACTCAATTTGAAAGACATGGTTTATGGAGAATGTTCCATGTAGATTCACCAACCTGGCCTTGATGAGTTTCAGGTTGGGTTCTGAAAACCAGCAAACGTGACTACAATCTTCCCCCGTAAACAAAGTATATGTGTTTTAAACTAATAATGCATAATACACCGCAATTATAACGGGTGGCCGACACGCGGCTACTTATCATGTATTTGTGGGTGGCCTGACGTGGCTCATCACAAACACCAATCAGCAGTATCCGGTAGCGAGGTAGTCAACAAAGGGCCTCGCAACGAACGGCAAACAATGACGCCACAACCCCAAGGCCGGCCAAAACGTGGTCAGGGCAGAGGTAAATTTTGTTTCTCTTTCTTTTTCTAAATTATTTAAATAAAGTTAAATTAAAATTAACTGATGTATTTATGCCGTAAATTTTTTTGTAATTGAGCGCCCAAATAACGGCGCACGTTCGGTTCATATTGGTCTCGAGTTTATCTCGAACTTATTATTTTAATCCTAATTTTCATATTTTTCCACCTGTTTCCTTTTATATTAGTTTTCGAAACAGTCTTAAAAACGGGTTGTGTGACGTATTGTGTTTTACGAGAGGTGGGGTCTTGTGCTGATTGGTGGTCGTTTTCTTTTGAATTTCTGTTTTCTTTGGCGATAAAATATCTTTTGTTTGTGGAGTCAGAAATGATATAACTGAACAGTGATTTTTCTTTGTATTCAGATTCATTTTCTGCTCCGTGCATGTGGTCAGATTTTTTTGTTTTCTTTTGGTTTTTGGGTTATTAAAATGAATTATTAATTTTTCGGTTTGGTATGTTGGGGATTGAGTTGCGCTTCGTGTCGGTGTTCCACTTTAATATCCATCCCTTGTGTTGTCATCTCAAGGAGGGAGTAATGGATTCAGCTCACTGTGTCGTCCATTCGAGGACAACCGTAGAATCTACACGGTCTCCTCGTGGCATTTCGACAGTCTGGTAAGCTGTCGGAGTTTGTAATGTGTTCCTCTAGATCCTCTAGAAGTCTCGTCTGGTGAGGAGTGGCTATGGTTCTTGGGGAGGCGTCCATACACTCTAATGCCATCTCATTGTGGTTGGGCATCGGCTCCTGACGATGACGTCAGGGTCGATGGGTCATTTGAAGTTTCGGTCAAGTAATTTTTTTTTTCATTTTATTTTTATTTCTTTTTTTTTCATCTTTCTCCGCTTTATTCAAACATGGCATCATGTCTACAAATCCCATGCCTACGCTTCTGAGCCCTAGCCGGAGCTAAACATAACCGCGTAGTCCTCCTGATGCCGTGTCATTTATGGAACTCATTGTGTTTCGAGTAGCGCCGAACGGGGTGTTCCGTTACAAACTTTCGTGCTGATATTGTGGCCACTGAACTGCTTTTATTGGAAAGTGATCAAAAATGTTGATGTTCGGATTCAGGCATGCAACACGAGCCGTGGTGATGACATGAACGATATTGTATTACATACATAAATGGCATATAACCAACTTTGAGTTTTAATAAAAAAATGTTAATTGTCCGACAAACATTGTGTGTTTTGAGAGTATTAGATGACGAGTAAGAGTATTAGGCGATGATAACAGTAAGCGATGCGCAAGGTTCCTTTGAAACGAACTAATATTAATCTACTGTAGCTGGTATTGTGCGATTGTTGGCGGACAAATGATACTTGAAAATGTACTGGTTTCGCCACAAGAATTTTTGGTAATGATCATATTTTCAACTTCGATTGACTCTTACGAAGCAAACATCGGCTAATTACCTCATTACAAAATTATTAAAAAAGTGGCCGATGGTTTGGTAATTCCAACAAATAATAAATTCCTAAGGCTTTCGGATTTAAATTGGTTTGGAGACCCTAATGGCCGAAATTGAATGGTTAGTTTGGTGGCTGGAATTTGAATTGGAGCGTAAGACAGCTTTATGTGGCTCAGAATTAAACGAAGTGATGCTTGTAATTTTGATCATTTGGTATTTTTCAGTCAACAGAAATCGACTTCACGTAGTCGAATAATGTCCGAGTATCGTGGCCTGATTCCGACCAATCACATTCGAAACAATTACGGGCAAACCGACCAAGCGGCACAGTGGTTTAAATTTTGGTGTTTGTATAGGGATGTACCGCGAAAGAGTTGAGTGTCTAGGCCCCAGAATAGATTAAAAGATAAATAAAAAAAAGATTACAAGTAACTCGAACCTCTTCGATATTATAGTATTGTTGAAGTAGCACCTGAGATTTGATTTCTGCTTGCAGATTCGTTTGAGTTATTTCCAATAATTGAAAATCTGTAAACGGTTGTTTTAACCAGTAGATACCAGTAGAATTAGATCCAAGTGTTCCAGTTTATTGAACGGTATTTTGAAAGGTTTTTTAGCATCATCCTATAATTATGCTTTTGAGCTATGCGGGCCAAAGTTTGAGATCCTATTGCCCTAGCTCCTCTTTTGATGATGTATAGATGCAGTGGAAACACTATGGTCACTTACCATTAAATTTATTTTGGCAATGCATAAATGTACTTTAAACTAACCCAGCAACTTCGAATTATCCTACGATCAAGGAACTATGGTTAAAAAAACTACTTACATTTGAAGAATAAACTCAATACCTCAGCTTAAATCAATTCAAAACATATCAACAAGACCAAAAGTTATAAACTAATCAACGTAATTTCTGAAATTATCTGCAGAATAATCAAAAATAGTCAATAACCGAATTAATCAACAATTGATCGAAATCTAATCACTTTATCGTTGAATGGTGAATATTTAACGAACTGGAAAACAAACCTTCAATATCTATAAGCCAAAAAACAGCGATTCGATCATGTAATCTCTTCTGGTCCCGCCTAATAGCGGTCGGTACCCAGGTTTGCTAAAAATTGGATCTTTTGGAAAGCTGATAAAGAGGATGCTTACCTGATCCCTGTGCTACTCGTATGATGACGGTTATCAGGAAATGTCGAACTTTAAACGATTACCATCAGCTTGAGTACCTGAATGCACTACTCGTAAAATTTAATTCGCCTTTTACTTTTTGGGTATAGCGTCAATTAATTGATAGAGCAGGAAGCGTAGCTGTTTCAGCATAATTTAAAGTATTATGTGCAATTCTTTGCGTGCCATGTATAGATATCAAACTGGCGACCAATTTTACACAAATTGTTTTATTATAGGGTGATAAATTACGTTGGTGAACCAAAATTTAAATTTTATGTTTTTCTCAACGGTCTCGACGATGGCCTCATATAATATGGTACATATAGACAACATGTTAATTTAAATACTCCAATAATAAATAAATAAATTCGTTCAATTAAAAACAGTTTGTGTTGTAATTTGAGTTGCGCTCGGATGTTCATATAATAAACCATTTTAAGTTGTAAATTTTGTACTTTGGTATTCGGGGGAAAAAATGTTTATGCCGATAAAAAATTGCATACAATTTATTGAAACCCTCCCCCCCCCCCGCCCAAAAGCACAACATGAAACTTTTATACATAAATACATACCATATAGTCGTATAGTGCCATCTGTTTCGCCTCGTGGATTTTTCGCTACACATTTATATGTCCCATAATCATCGTGCTGTATATTATGTATTGTTAATCTCATATGAGTTTTGTATGGTGGCATCCCGACAAATGATTCTGTCCTAAGAAACAAAAAACAAAATAGAAAACATATTGCTTTTATATAATAAATCGATTTTCTTCTTGGGAGGAAATTGGAAAAGTTCTGGTTAATGTTTTATTTTATGCTGCTTCTACTAAATTATATGTAAGTAATTATTGTCTGTTTGTCTAAAAGTCTAAACAGCATTCAGTAATAGATTATTAGATCTAAATTTATAAATAGAAATACTGCCATAGTGTTGTCTAGCCGTCGTATGGGTTAATGCCCAAAATAAATTCGGATATTAGAGCATTCAGCGAAATTGAACATCGCAGTATTTGTTGAGAGACCTTGCTACATAATAACATAACATGTATGTTAAACAACATACTAAAAGCATATGAAAATGTTCAGCTGAAAGTAGAAACATCGATAATGTAGATTGTTTAACTCTGTATTTACAACGCAAAACAAACAATTTTCTCAGCGGATCACGAAGATCTAAATAAATATTTAAAGCATTCATTGCAATGTTCTTTACAGCTGGATAAGAACATGGAATACACACATATAAAGTTTGTCCGATAGATCTAAAAGTGTTAGCCATAAAGGAACATATAAGTTAACAAAAATTGTATTTAAGACACACACAGATCGCATGTGTGCAATATGAAACCCCTGTTCAACTGTGGGAATCGATTCGCTGGCGCGTGTTAACTCTTCCCCTATTAAATTCGAATGTCTGCATTCGAACTATCAGAGAAACTGAGTTTCGTAGAATTTCCTTCCGTCTTTGGAGTGGAGTTGTACTCGCCGCTATGATGTGGTTCAACTGCACCTAAACTTTCAATGTTTGTTGTGGAATCTTCAATTTCATATCTTTTTTGCATCTATCTTATGATGGCCAATATTATGATTATGATGACCAATAGTGAGAGCGATCATCCCCAACTCCAAATTTGTTTTGTAAATTGTTCGGTCTTTAGGAATCCGTATTCGGTAGGTTTTGGTTGCAGTATTACAGGGAGAGCATGGACGGTCGATTTTTCTTTTGAAACGAATATTCTGTTGTTCACTGATATCGTTAGTTTGTTGAACTTGATTATAAGCAGCTGTGTTTCACATTTCCCGTGTTGATATTTCCGTCGTATTGGCTGAGTAATATTAATCCTCCTGATATCTCGCTTACAGTTGGGTAACATGTTCACTATTGGTATAGTTTGCATTGGGATGGATGGCTTTTGAGTAATTTTTTTTTTTTTAGTTTTAATCTATGCAATCTTTTCTGGGGCCGAAGCACTCCCTGCTCTTTCGCGGTTGATTTTCCCGTCTTACTTTGCGCATCCCTGCCAAATCAAAGACGTACGGCTATAGGACCGATTTAAGTTACCATCTGCGCATTGCATAGCTTCTTGCCAGCCTATAGTACTGGACATGGAAGATAGGTCGGCCCATGAGTTTTGCACACCGATATGGTGTCGTAGTTGTATTCCTTTTAATCACAGGACGTAATCTGTTGATGAAAATTTCCGTTTGCATCCTGCCCCTATCGAGATTCGAAGCCGGTACCTCCCGATCCAAACGCCAAAGCTTTAACTGCTGTGCCATTTAGTCGGTTGTGACTTTTAATAATGTTTTCACATGTAGTTTCTGTGGTTCTATTGTTTCTTTTGACAGGTTCATGGTAACATGAACTTCCCATATAGCCAGCGTAGTTATCGGAATATAAATTATGTAAAGTAAACACAAGTTGTTGGTAATAATTTTGATGTCCGGGAAGTCTAATGCTTCGTCTGGCGTATTATATGGCAAATTATCGGTTTCTATTGTATTAATTTAATGGCTAAGTTTATTTTAGTGAATTGATATTCCCGTTTATTGTTATTCTCTGATACATTATTTTGTCTTTAATTACTTCGAAATTCTCGTGATCTTGATTTCCGGCTACCCATTTCCAAGCACTATCGATAGCGCTGATTGAGCATCTGGTTCTAAGTATCTTGAGGCTTTGTATTAACGTCCGTAACTCTACGAGTTAATGTTTGAAATACCTAGGTAGTAAAGGGCGGACTTCAATCATTTTTAGGTTCAGTATCGATTGGATGATGTCTATGGAAGTTTGATATTTTTCTAATTCGATTATGTGTATCAGTTTAAAGTTGCCTTTCTGTATTTTTGGCCGCCCCGTACTGATTGATATTACTTGTGAATTTGTGTAGTCGAGAATTTGTATTTCGGTGAGTGTACCTCTCACTTCGCTGGAACTGTAATTGAAAGGGATTTTCAGGATTTAATGTTACTTTTATGAACTACATTTCCGGATTATGTGAGGATGGTGGACGGTGGTATTCCGGTCTACCATTACTACTTCGGGCTTGTACCTGTTATAACTATAGTTAATTTTGATCCTAACCTTTTATTGTGTTTTACGTAAATTACCTGCCCAGATTGGTATTCTGTTATGGGTTTACGTTTTTTGTTATGAAGTTTTAAGTCTTTCTCCTGTTTATTTTTGATCCTGATCATATTTTCGTTTCGAAATTGTTTTAACTGTACAGGATCCGCATTGGGAACTGTGCCAAAGTAGAGCTATATGGATTTTTCCCCGTTGTGCTTATGCTAATGAATCGAGTGGTTATGCTCATTAAAAGATCTTTCAAGAAGTTGCTCGAAGTTTAGCTGTGCGCCATCGGCTTTTAAACATCTCATTATTTCTGAGCGGGCAGAGTGAAACCTTCCTACTAGACCATTTACTTCGCTTTTGTAGGAGGGAGTTATAAAGATACTTATATTTAGTCCTTCTTCCAACATGGACGTTATTGATTGTTCAGATTTTATTGATTTGCAGAAGGCGAGTTTTCTGAGCTTTCCGTTGATTATATGTCCAGATGAAGGGCGTGACTATGATAATTTGGAATGGGGGTAGGAAGGAGAATATGGGTTTATTTGGGGGACGATCATACTTGTTTTCCTGGCATGTGTCGCAATGTTTCATTAGGATCTTAATTTTCCGACTCATTCTCGGAAAGTAGTGGGTTTCAATGATTTGATCTCTATTCTCTTGAGCATTTCGATGTGCACGTCGATCGACGGATAGTATTCTTTCTTCTTCTTCAGTTTTTTCCGTACTGTCTTGAATCATCTTTCGCGTAAATCGAATTTTATACCCTCTGAAGTGGATTGGATATACTTCTTGCACCTTTCCCATTATGTTTTCAGTTGTCCTTAGTCCGTACTGGTGAACCGTGGTTGGGTGATAATGTGTCTAGTAGAATCTGGAAAAGGGTTAAGTATTTGGTATGAGGTTTCTTCGCCTACGTTTAGTAACAATTGAATCCTGAAAGCGTTAACCGGGCTCTCTACTGTGGGAATTAGATCATGTGACAAGCTTTCGTCGCTGTGTTGTGTAGTTAATATTGCATTTATACTTGAGGGAGGTTGAATCCTGGATAATGGGTCTGCAACAAGATTCATTTTCCCCGGTTTGTATTTTAATTCATAATTTTATTCCTCCAATATCGCTTTCCAGTGATTCATTATGGAATTATTATTCTTGTTACTGAGGGCATATGTAAGTGGTTGGTGGTCTGTAAAGGTCAGCTTTTGTTTTCGATCCGTAAAGGAAGTTTCTTAGAGTCGATATTGCCCGATATTGATTTTATTGAAGCAACTTGTTTCTGCACCTGCGAGCTCGACCTGTTTAGTTTTCGAGACGGCTTTGGAAGCCAGGAGCTTGGCTAGGTTCGCGTAATCGCGAATAAACCTGCGATGCCATGCCTGGAAATGATCTTAGTTCTTTCACATTTCCGGGTACAGGAAAGTAGCTATCCTGCTTTTGTTTTCTTCGGGTTTGTCTTTATCCCATTTTTCGAGATGACGAAGCCTAGAAATTCTACCTCATCCGTTAGAAACTCGTACTTGTCGAGTTGTATCTTGATATTGGCGTCTTTAACAACTTTTAATATTATTTCCATGTTCTTGAATTGTTCGTCTTCCGTTTTACCAAATATGATGATGTCATCGATGTACACGTAGCTCCGTTTTCCGATCTGGTCTCGGAGTATGTCATCGAGAGTGCGTTGAAAGATAGAAGGGCATTTTTGAGGCCAAATGGAAGGCGGGTAAATTCATATTTTTCATGATTTATGGAAAACGCAGTCTCCTCTATATCGGAACTTTTAGTGGAATTTCATGAAATCCACTTTTTAGGAGTGTTTTCCCCCAGATTTGACAGAATGTCATTTATTTCTGGTATAGGGTATTTATTGCAATTGTATAATCGAATTTAACTTACGACAATCAATAACCATTCGGTACTTTTTTTCTCCCGAAGCGTCTTCTTTTTTCGGTACAATACATACCGAGTTAGTTATACGGCGATTTGAACGGTCTGATCACACCGACGTCTAATAATTGATTAATTTGTTTTTCGATCTCATTTTTCAAGCTAGCGGGGTAAGGGGATGGTTGGGAATAGATCGCCTCGAATTGATAGTACGAATTTCGCCTCTTACTACTGCCGTATATGTTAGCTATACACCGGGATAAGAGGAAAGGTTTGAGAATTTACCGACTATGTTTTCGAGTGCATGTTTTTGCTGTTGATTACGATGTGTTGTTTCAAGGGATTTTTTATATTTGGGTGTATTGTCATAAAGCCGTCATTAGTGTATATTGTAGCTTGTAGTTGTTTGAGGTTGTAATTTCCCTGCCAGCCTCAATGTCATTTCCTGTAATTCCATCGAATGCATTTAATTTGGGTAAGATACAATTTTTTAACTTTCGTGCTGGTCCAAATAAGTCTATGAGAGCATGGTGAGTAACTTTTAGGCTACCCGCCACAGAATTTGCTATAAAGGGTTTTTGGTTTAAAATTGGATTTTTGATGTATTTTTTCTGTACGTAGTTCTTGTTAGAACCGGCATCTATAAGGAATTTTAAAAATTCTACCGTACTTCGATACGTGCCCAAAAAAAGGTAGCAAAGAGCTCCATAGTTTAATAAGTTGTTCTATTTGTATCTCCTCGATGTAGTTTTCGTTATCGGCGATATTGTCCGTGAACGTTGGATTATCCATGGAGAATACAGATATTGCGAGTCGTACTCATTCATTTGATCATGATAGGCTAGTATAGTAAATTCTTTAATATTTTACCGGTTGATGCTCTCGATTCGAATGTAGTCTTTTATTTGCAAAATAATGCATACGAGGTCGGTTTTGATAATTGGCCTGACCTGAGTGAGAGGATTGGTCTATCGACATTGGCTGCGGGAATGTTTTCCTGGGAATTCTAGGTGGTAGTTGTTGGTGCTGATTCTGAGGAAATTGGAAGTTATTTACGAAAGGTTTGGGACAGTTTTGGTATATTTGTGGCGTATGTAGCAACTCGGGATAAAAACTACGCGTATGCTTGTTGGGTTGTTGAACGTTAAAGGTTCTTCTAGGTAGTAATTAGTGGTTAAGGTAGTGCGACTTGACTCCCATGACTATGTTGTATGCGATATGGCACATTTTAAGGCATAAATGCAATACTTCGGGTAGATCTACTGAACCCCTACTTGCATTTGCTGATATAATTCTGGAATAGAATTCTGTCTTTGTAGTAGGTCTCGTTTATCTGCGTAATGCAGTGTTAGGCATCTTTAAATTTTAACCCAACATAGGGATGTGTTATACGACTCGCCGTATCTGCGTGACCAGTGATTTTATTTCTAATGACACTTAGTATTCCGAAGTATTTTGGAGTACCTTTAAGACTTTCGTACAGACTTAATATCCGATCCACACTTTTCCTTCGTGACCCGAACTCTCCGGGTTGTTCTGAAAATTTCCTTAGGCTTTTTACTACGTGGCGAATTCGGTCCATATCATTAAGGTCGTTTAACTATTTAGTGTCTATCTTTTGGTTGGAATCATTCTCTGTACGTATAGTACTTTGAATCAATCGTTCATACATTTGTTGATTCTGTTGTGTAACTATTTGTCATACCATTTTCTGAAGTTGCGTCAAATCGAAGATATTCATATTGCATTGATTTGCGGTTGACTGAGAGTTCTCATTCAATTTTAATCTGGCTGGCTTAATGATGTCGCCTTTGTCCGTTTTACGAGTAGTATAAAAATCGTATTACAATAATAAAGTATGAATGGCTTTCGTTAGTAGCTCGTGAATATGGATTGGCTTGTTCTTAATTTCAATTAATCATCTAATGTAAAAATATTGAACTACTCTAATGTCAAATAAAATAAACTGATAGAGTAAATTTAAAATCACTTTATCGTTATCTATGTATTTACAAAGATTTTTCTTTTACTTTACTTTTAATACTTTCTTCTATTTAAAGCACTGCTTTGAGATTTTCACGATCTCTTTTCCCAATACTTGTATCACAATGGCACTTGTGGTTAACTTTGAAATTTATTAGTGTTATGGTTAAACAACTTTTAGACACTTTTATCACAAGGGTCCCTGTTTCGGCGCCAGTTAACAAATTTCTTATAATCACTTGTTATAAAAAAATATTTTTTTTATTTAAAATGTTTTATTAAATTTTATCGACAATATTTATGTTTCAAGAGAAGATTACAACTGGCTTAAAATTGCGTTACATAAAATTATCTTACACTAAGAATATGATTTTGAGGAATGTATGCCTTATCTGCGCTGCTATTCATATCGCATGTGTGCAATATGAAACCCTGTTCAACTGTGGGGATCGATTCGCTGCCACGTGTTAACTTATACATAACTATTGCTAGCTGCTTGCGATGCCAACTACAAAGAGTGCCGAATAAACGGAAAGTTTACCGGTTTGATGTAAACCGTTAATATACTTAAATAAATTCCTTTCGCACGACACCATTAAATCAAGAACTGTTCAGGTCTCGAGAAGTCGATCGATCTCCTTATTTCCAATGATGTCTCCTTGATCTGTAACTCCCCCAGTTGCAATTATAACTCTAGCCACCACACGAATACAGAAAACAACACATTCCACAATACGAGGGGACTTCAATAAGTTCGTTAAATTCATATGAAATACAATTTAGTATTCAAAAAAAAATTATTTTCAACCTAAGCTCCACCCACGCTAATGCACTTATTACATCTGTCAATTAATTTGTACTAACCATCGAAATATAATGAATTATCCTACTACACAAAATCCTCTTGTACAGTGGACATTACTTCACTGTCCTTTAAAAATATTAGCCCCTTAATCTTTTATGCAAATTTGTAAAATGGAAATACGTAATTGCTTGGGAAGAGAACTGGACTGTAAGATGGATACGGTATTTCATTGCACTAACAATCTAGTACTGTACTCTCGCTTGTTAAGACGTTCCTTAAGCTAGCAGTACACATACAGCAGAACATTACAAGGAGGCATGAATAATTATAGGCTAATAATTAAATGCTCTGTTAAAAATGTTGAGCTCCACCCCTTCCAACTAAAACGCGGGTTCTGCTAGCTTTAGAAAAGTTAGCAGAACCCATATAAAAAAATTATTTAAAAACAATTGGAAAATTAAAGGTTAGTTTTAGGCCTATTTAAACTTTTTCATTTTGCAAATTCTACAAAAAGCATAAGGCTTTATCACTTCAAAGCTAGCAGAACGTAAATAGAAAATCGGACCAAAAACGAAATTAGAACGAAAAACAAGATCACGAGAACTGATAAAGCTTATTCTTTCTCGAATAAGCAGAATAAAAAAAATGTAAATAGGGCATTTAATTAGCCTATTATTAGCCTATAATTATTCATACTATCTTGTAATGTTCTGCTGTCTGCGTTCTGCTAGATTAAGGGACGTCTTGTTGTGCAACGTTCTAGTGAAACATTCTAGTTGAAAGTCGCGCTTAATGAGCCCTGTTATTGTAGTCTTATGAGGTAATTAGTCAATCATCAAAATTCCATAAGCACTCCAAAAAATTATGGTTATTATCTTGCCCGCAGCTGGTTTGCGGTATCCACTGTAAGGATTCCGGTTTCGACTCTGGATCATAGTGGTGAATCCACGTTTCATCACCACTTTCAAGACAATGCCTTCATTCATTTCTAAAACTAACTTCTAAGTATCCACTCAATATCTTTTTATGTTCCATACTCATCTTTCGGGGAGCTTATCATGCACTAACTTTTGACTGCTTCAGAAGATGCGCTGTTAAAATGATCTTTTCGTGAGTTTATAGCCGCGGAAAAAATTTAAAATATCGCTATTTCCTGAATTTTCTTATCGGCCCAAGGCTCTTTTTTGCTGTTTTTCGTCACATTTTAATTTAAATCGAGATAAATTTTCGATAAAGTTTTGTATCAGAAGTGATATCCAGTTTCGATTTGATAAGATCAGGATAAAGTTCCATCATCTATAACATCATAATGGTCACATTTTGTGTTCTACATATGTAGAACACCAAGTTATCAGTCATTTTATTAGTGGATTAGATGATAAATTACTAAATTGATTCTTACGAACAATCATCTCATTCGCACTCGTGGGATTCCCACGTGCAAGTACTTTTTTGATACTTTCCCCCCATTATATAGTGATTTAATCGCAAAAGGATCACATGAGTTATTCTTTCCAACTGTTTAATGTGGTTTCTAATAGTTGAACAGGCACGTACTGTTGAAAGTGGCAGTGGATCATCCCATCCAATATGCAATAGCGACAATTGTTGGATTTGATCGATACGATTACTAGACTTTTGCCGGATCATGCAGACGAGATGCTTCAGAGAGAAAGGTTCGTTTCGTGTACACATTCAATTCTGGAGGTTCGTTTGCCTTGAACTTAATTATGTCTGCCTTTGTATCCCACCGTAGTTCCAAAATTTTATGTTCGCTTGATTCGTCTATATTTACCACTGAAGTACTTCTGAATATATGAGCTTTTGCTAACGAAGAAAGCAATTCTGGGAATTGGGTCCAAATTTGTGTAGTGGAAAGCCGGCAGTATTGAGGATGTTCGTTATGTTGGTGGCTAGTACCAGTATGTCAACTCTTCCGTTCAGCAGATCATCCACATATAAATCTTGTAATATTGCGTTAGGTGCCTCTAAATGGTCTACCTTTGATTCTATTCCCACCTGATGAAGCGCTCGTGTCTCTAAGAAAGAAGCAGCCGATGTTCTGTATGTGACAGTTTGCAAAATATAGTGTTTTAGTCGTTCATTAGGACTGTTTAGCCACACGATGCGTTGGTATTCATAGTCACGTGAGTCTACTCTAACGTGGCGGTGAATGCTACTGCGTGTAAACGAAATCGCAGCAGAATGCTTATTAATTCTGATTGTACCGTTGGACCCACTAACAGTTTTGAGTTTTGTGAGATTTACGAACCTTTGCGATTGTACTATTTAACTTTATTACTGGATCGTGCGGCAGGTAGCAGTGCTTAATGAAATCCAGGTTTTTCGGCTGAAATTTCGCCATATGGTAAAGCTTTTGGTATTCTTCCATAAATAATTTATACGCGTTTCTTAATTCTGCTTGCCGTTGCAGTTTTGATTCAAAAGACATAAATCGCGAGGTTGCCTGTTGAAGCGAACTTCCTAATCGTTTAGAATCGTGGGAAAAGAGTGGTGTGAGTATTTATAAATAATTCCTCACAGATTCCCCACACATTTCTGATCTGGAGTCAATATTGGTTTGCTTGGGAGTTTTAGCAGCTCCCAAAATTTGCATAGCGTTTGATCGATGTCAAATTCGATTTGCAATGAAATGTTATTTTGCGATTTCGTCTCACCTCCCGAAATGATTCATCCCAATACTGTGTTTTGCGCGATCAATTCGTTGGACACTGTGATTTGCCTAAGACGCAGAATCTTAAAGAACTGGTTTGCTCCTAGAAGAACATCGATCTCACAACACAGCTGATCTGGAGGGTAGATAGCTTTGATGTTAATTTATCCAAATAAATTCGTCGACCTGCGTGAGGTGATCGTAATCGCTGTTCGACTCTTTGTAGTTGCATATGATGCTATTCGAGTATTTGGAATCCAGCAGTTGTGGCGAGGCAACTGCAATTTATTGATCCAGGATGGTGTGATCGTAGCGGGTATCTTTCCATTATCGCCGTGTGCGTTGTTGGCGCTAACGTCCTTCACCAAGCGATTCCGTCAGCTCATTTTATTCCACCGTTACCTTCACGTTGGGTTCTTGTGGTTGTGGCGTGTGAAGCGAAGTGTGATGTGTTTTTTACATATAAAACATCGCCTTCTCGATGGTCAGTAGCTCGATAGGTGATCTTTAAAGTGGCAGTGAAAACAAATTGTAGACCTTGCCACGAATTGTTGTATTGAGAGCATTCATGGCTGTGAAGTGCCACTTTTCGGTGAACGGATATCATTAACTTGTGCTTATTAAGTTTTTGGTAGTGGCTTCGATGGCGTTCGTATCTGTTGGACAGGCTCACATGCCTCTAGAGCAGCACATCTCTTAGCAATTATCGATAACAATGCCTTAAATGTCGAGTATTATTTATCGATGTTTTTTATGGCCCATTGTTTTCGTGTTTCTTCATCAAGTTTTTGCAGAACAATATGGATGAGCCATGGGTCTCGTATCTCTGCTCCTTCTCCCAGTGCCTTTAATCCTCTCATCAGATATATTGCAAATTGTTCGCAGCGATTTGAAGAAATCCGTAGTCCCTAGTGGCTGACTCATGAACTGTTTTATTAGAGATGTAATCACGAAGCCTTGGTTATCGTACCGCTTATAGAGTTTCTTACATACCTCCAAACAATTCGCATCCGTAACTGCTATATGCCGTAGTAGGTTCGCTGCATCATCTCGTAGCAGTCCCTTCAGGTACTGGAATTTGTGCACGTTCGTGAGAATGGTGTTATTATGTACCGATGACACATATAAATCCTTGAACGATGGAAACTCGTTGTATTTCCCAGTGAAGAGCTGTGCTTGGACGGTGGTAACAATTGGATTGCGCCCGTGAATCGCCTTTCGCAATGCTGCGTAATGTTCGATTCAACGTCGTCAATGTCAACGATATTTTCAACGTATTCTTTAAATTGGAGAGAGGAAGGGTTGAGTACCCTGAGAAAGGGTACTCTCAAGCAATTCTAAGTGTATGTACTGCTCCTCTACAGCTGTGGTGTCCTTATACACGCAATACTCTAGAAGTACGGCTATATCACCCATTGTATTCATAGTTGTTACTTCTATTTGCACTCAACTCACCCAGTACACGCGCTAATCGTTTCAATCGGGAAACTATTTCGTTTAAATTGATGAAGAAATTTGTGTGCTGATTACTGAACCATGCGGTGTTGCTGTAGACACTTAAATACGTCATAATCGACTATGTCCAGCTTTCCAAATGTATATGAACAAATTTTTTCCAGGTTTTGGCACCAATGTTAAAGTTGTACGTTAACGTATACGTTTATTTGATATGCTTCTTAAAATCTGATGCGGTTTTCCAATGGCTGAGCAAGGGGTGAAAGAAAAATTATTCTATATGACATAATACAACTAGCGGCGAAATTCTCAACTAGATCACTGCTGTTTTGCTGATAGAATTAAATAGGTTACCAATACAGGTTACTAGACTAACAACACCTTGGCATTCAATAAGCTGCCAATATAGGTTACTACACTATCGATACCATTTGTAAGTGGCCGAGTGTTCAAGACCGTCTCGATCTGGCACAGGAATGTTGTAAAATCCGCGAGCGTGCGTTTTGATTGCCGATTCATCCGTGTAACATGACGCTTTACTGAACGGATCACAGTCTCCTAAAGACCTCCGAAGTGAGGAGACGCTGGAGGGTGGAATTTCCATTTTATTCCGTGTTATGTGGTGAATTTATGAACTGATGCGTCCGATGTGCTGGCATATAGTTGTTGGTGTGCTTCGCTGTTGCATGATACTGTAGCGGGCAAACCCCTTCTGCTGACTAATCGCTTGAGCGCGGGTAAAAAGGCGTCCAATGTTAGATTTCCAGCCAACTCCAAGTTAATTGCTTTGATCGCCATGCACGCAAAGACTGCAATGTATTATTTAACAAATTTAGCTTCTCTACCCGTTTTTGTTGCAATTTCTATGGTCCGGCAATCGGAAGGGTCCAATCGGAGTTACCCGCTCGATGGCAGGTTCTCCATGATTTCATTGGTCGGACGACCGTTACACCTATACGACAAATAATGAATCGTGATGATCCATTACGATTGTCGTGAGAGGTGGGAAAGAAACGATGTACTAGGATGAAGGTAACATAGGTGGAGATAGGATAGTATCATTCTAATTACTATGTGATGATTAGGTAGAATAATTGGATGTCTTTGATTATACGAACAATCAACATTTTTTAAGCGTATTCTTCACGCATCATCCAAGAAAGATGATAGCAATGATAGGTTCCCCTTCGTAGTTTGGGTATTTGGTGCGAGGAGCTTAATTTCACTTCCGAAATGTTGTTGTGGCACCAGTTTTGCTAATTGCGGCTCATTTATATTCTTCAGCTGTGATTATACCTCTACGAGCTGCAGATTTTCTAGTGTTCGACTGTTCCGGCTGACACAGTAGAGTGATGAATCGTTTCAGATGCACTAAGATTCTAACCAACGTTGTATATTTGGAGTTACGGCTCGCAATCATGGATACTAAATCTGTATCCAGTGCGTGTTTTCAAAACGTTTTTCTCCGGGATCGCTGTATCATATGACGAGTTTATTTCGGCCATTTATCCTTTAGTTTTCGGCAGGGAAGGCTTCAGGTACTGAAATTTGTGCACGTTCGTGAGAATGGTGTTATTATGCACCGATGACGAAAATAAATCCTTCAACGATAGAAACTCGTTGTATTTCCAAGTGAAGAACGGTATTTGGATCCTTGGCAATTTAATCTCGTCCTTCGGTATTGTAGAAAAGCTTTTTTCGCGCGCTTTTTGCGAAAGGAACATCCCCCTTTGATGTGCTGTGAATGAACGCATGGTGTCGACGGGCTTCGTTTGGACTGCGGTAACAATTGAATTGCACCCGTGAATCGCCTTTCGTAATGCTGCGTAATGTTCGATTGCCTCAATCTCGGACAATGAGTCGTCAATGTCAACGATATTTTCAACGTATTCTGTAAATTGGAGGTACTGTTTCTAAAGCAATTCTAAGTGCATGTACTGCCCCTCTACAGCTGTGGTGTCCTTAATACACGCAATACTACTTTCAACACGTATTATTGCAGCTTTAGCGCGTCCACACTTGCGTTTAAGTACGTGTATATCACCCATTGTATTCACAATTGTTACTTCTATTTGCACTTAACTCACCCAGTACACGCCAATCATTTCAATCGAGAAAAAATTTCGTTTAAATTGATGAAGAAATTTGTCTGTAGACTACTGGTCCGAAATTTTGATACGACACACCAATCGACTATGTCCAGCTTCGGCCCCAATGTTAAAGTTGTAATGAAAAACTTTAATAATTTAATGTTAAATAGTACGTTAACGTTTATTTGATATGCTTCTTAAAATCTGATGCGGGTTTTCCAATGGCTGAGCAAGGGGTGAAAGAAAAATTATTCTATATGACATAATACAACTAGCGGCGAAATTCTCAACTAGATCTAGAATACAGGTTACCACACATCGATACCATTTCACATTTAATATGATTTACAGTGTTGATTAATGCTTTTTGTTTATGTTTACAGGTTTGTTTGTGTTTGCGGCAGTGATGATGTCATAACGGAATCGAGTATCTGGGCGTTCAAAATGACTATAAGCAGAATTTTCCCTGCTCTCGGTAAGTATGTCAAATATTAACAATTTTGATGAAACGGCACCATTTTCTAGATTTAAAGACGTTTCTATAAAAACACCTTTTAACATTGATACATATTTTCCTCCCAATACAACCATTCATCGTCCCGGCTGATCTTATAAATAATTCAAACCTCACATCGAGCATAATTTCTATCTGTTTTAAGTTAATTAAAGTTAAACATATACAAGTGGAATTTATAATTTAAATTGTCTTGTATCATACTCGTACATATGTAAATTTAAAATCAAAACATATTTTAGTCTTAAGCACAACCTTCCATATTCCCCATATCAGCATGATACAGTATACATGCACACACACACACACATACATTGTACATATAATCGTAATACTGAAACGCTTTTCCATTTTCCAAAAATGAAAATTGTTCACTCGTTCTACTAAAACTTTTACATGATCATTAAAGCAATAACAATATTCTGCACAAAAAAAAACTTGATGACATCAAGCTGTTATAAGCACAAAATTTAATATTTTTTTTATTAAAATTCATTGTGTAGAATAATTTTTATGATAAAATTAGCATATTTTGACATAATTATATTCATTAAAAAAAAAAGTTTTGCAAATTTGACTTTTTTTTGATGCTGGTTATGTTTCATGTAGCTAAAGGGATTTGGTGTCCCGTATAATTACCTGTATTTTCGGGATTCGTGAATCATATTGCCGTCGTCCCGCGTCCAGTAGTTTAATGAGGTTGGATGCGCTTCCGTGAAACATTCCATTGTCACGTTATGATGTACTGGCACACCTACTAATTGATGCGGTATCCATAACATGGGTGGAACTGTAATTAAGAAAAAGAAGAAATTTAATTTCGGTAAAATATAACATAACAAGAAGAAATTCAATATTTGCAATTTAATCAATGTTAAATTATTAATTTTTTTTTTAAAAGACGTACTCGTATATGTACGTACACGAGTACGTTGTTATGCTATAAAGATACATCGGAACGATAGACAAAAATCACTTTTAATTTAGTATTTTTCTGGTAGATAAAATTCGACAAAAGGAAATCTGTGTACTCGTATGGGCATTTAGAAATTCTATGATGTTTTTTGATCTTTCATCAAAATTATCAAAATAAATATTGAGTTTTATCTATAGAAAGAATAAAATTTACTGGTCCTTTACCAGATCAATAAATGAGAAAAGCATGCACAACAAATAAAAGTCAGAGTTAAGGATTTCGTTTACCGTAGACGTCAATAAACTTAATTTGGAAACGCATATTTGGATTTCATGGTGCAGTCCAGATTTAAATGAAAATTAAACACGCCTGCCCTGCTAACACATAGATGGCGCTTGCTTGGAACTGTTTAGCCATAATAAACAGGATTTTTTACACTCCGGAATTAAAACGCCAGTCAGCTGCGACCGAAGTGAACGAATATTAAGATAGCCTGAAAATCATCAGCGGCACTAAATTGCGATAAAAGGCCTTTTGGCCGGAAAAACAACATGAAACATCTCAAAATTACACTCTATCCCGAAAGTAAAAAAATTGATTTGAAAACCTGTTTATTATTTTATGAGTTTAAAATAATAGGTAAGGGAAAAAGTTCGAGGCCTTTTCCCGGTAGATGGCTATACATTCATATATCTCAGTAACCATTGATCGTATCGGGCAATACGATTTTTATGTGTATTTGAAAGGTGACATTTTAACTTGTACTTTGACATACAAAACTTTAAAATCGGCGAAGTGAACTAAAAGATACAACATTTTTAACATGGAGATAAATAATGAAAAAATTCGATATATTTTACAATTTTAGTACGACAAAGGTCAAAACGCGGCTCAGACATGCGAAAAAATTTGTGCTGTTTATGGAGAAGGTGCTTTATCAAAATCAGCAGCACAGAAATGGTTCAAGCACTATCGTTCTGGAAATATGGATGTCAAAGATGCACCTCGCTCTGGTCAACCAACCACTGGAAACGTCGATGAAATCACGCAGAAAATTGAAAAAGACTGCCATATAAGCAGCCATGCAATTGGTAAAGAACTAAATATTGACCACAAAACAGTTTTAAATCATTTGAAAATGGTTGGATACAAAAAAAGCTTGACGTTTGGGTACCACATGAATTAACAGTTAACAATTTAATTGACCAGATTTCTATCTGCGAAACGCTGCTGAAACGGAACGAAATCGGGCCATTTTTAAAGCGAATGATTACTGGCGATGAAAAGTGGATAAGATCGTTGTGAGAAAAAGATCATGGACGAAACGAGGTGAAGCCTTTTAAACGGTATCAAAGCCAGGATTGACTGAGCCAAACGATTGATTCCAATCTTTACTGTCAGCAACTATTGCGTTTAAGGCAAGCAATTCAGTTAAAACGTCCGGAATTGATCAGCAGAAAGATGTTGTGTTCCATCATGATAACGCTAGACCACACACATAATTGATGACTCAGCAGAAACAGAGAGCTTGGCTGGGAAGTTTTGATACACCCATCATATAGTACTGACCTTGCACCATCGGACTACCATTTGTTACGGTCCATGCAGAACCATCTTAATGGTTTTACATTAAATTCAAAAGAGGCCTGCGAAAATGAGTTGTCTCGACTTTTCGCCTATAAACTACAAAAGTTCTACAGTGATGTGATCATGGCTCTATCAGAAAAATGACAAAAGGTCATCGATCAAAATGGCACATATTTGGTTTAATAAAGTTCATTTGGAATAAGAAAATTCTTTGTTTCAATGTCACCCAAACAATCCACGAACTTTTTCCCTAACCCTTTATTTACGTTGCAAAAAATGTAATGTGTTGTACGTTTTACAATCATAAAATAGTAACACAATTATTTTAGAGAAAATCTTAATACATATTTCTGTATTCTAAAATTTTAGATATTAGAGTATAAAGAACGAGAAGCATGTAAAATTCTAATAAATATTAGAAAACTAAACAAATTCAAACTCACATATCGCCCCTCACAAGGATTGCCGAGTACATTGGTTGATGGAACTGACTTGATAGGACTATTTCTGACTTATAATCGGTAACCAGTTACCATACGATGAGGATTAGGAATATTTCTGGGCCCAGATTTGACCAATGTTATTGAATATTAAACTGCTCCCATAAAAGTAGCTCCTAATCCTCATCGTATTCTAACAGGTTACCGAGTATAAGTCAGAAATAGTTCAATCGAGTCAGTTCCATCAACCAATGTACTCGGCAATCCTTGTGAGGGGTGATATTTGAGTATTAATGGGACTTGTTTCATATACAATAACATTGGTTAAATCTGGGCTCAGAAATATTCCTAATCCTCATCTTATGATAACAGGTTTCCGAGTATAAGTCAGAAATAGTTCAATAGAGTCAGTTCCATCAACCAATGTACTCGGCAATCCTTGTGAGGGGCGATATGTGAGTTGGAATTTGTTTAGTTTTGTAATATTAGAATTTTACATGCTTCTCGTTCTTACACGCGGCACACCAATTTTTTGAAAAGTCATTTTTCGGGAGGGTTTTCGGGCTATATTCACATACGTCCGAATGACCATAAAAGGAAGAGCTTTTGGACTCCATATTTTAAGACGCACAAGGACTTTTATTCGCCGGCTATCTTGAGAAATGAAAGACCATTAACAGCGAATATTACATGGCGTAATTGCAAAAATGGTCCCCTACAACAACCTCGTCTGTTTCTGTCAGAAATGATATAGAAAAGCAAAATGTCTCCCCTATAACTTCATATATCACCCACCTCAAAGGCCCAGGCAAAATTTCGAATGACGAACGATGGACAATTTTATCGACGAAGCAACGAGAAAAGGAACATTTTGCCAGTATTACCCCATATCGAAAAATATAATTAAATACTTCCTAGAGTCATGGTCCATCGAATTGGTACAATCAGATCAGCGTTGGAAAGTCTATGTTTCATTTGTTACATTTAAATCTGTATTATCCGTATTTTTTAGTTGAATATTGAAGCTGATAAAATTTGAGCTGATATCGAGCTGATTGGTCTGCATTATATACATTTTATGTTGGTTGGTAGAACCTAATCTGCATCACTGACATTTTTCGGCTGAATGTTTTCGGTTAAATTTATCAGTATGGTTGTTCTAGCACCATTTCCATTTAGTTTTCTATCTCTTATTCGACATAATCTGATATCCCATTTATTCACAATCCCATCTAGGACGCAATCATTTGCAAAAATGTTTATTAGTGGTCAATTTAATAAAAAATAAATAAAACGACGATAGTTAGCGCAGCCATTATCAAACTGATTGCTGCAAATTGAGCAAACTAGCGATTACACCACTTAATGAAGAGTAGGTTAAAAATGCCGTGACGGACATGACAGAGAAATTCGTTTTTCATACGCAAAGCTAAGGCGAACTTATTTGGGTGTTTTTCAGAATCGGAGAACTTTAAATTGGCAACACTGTTTTCTGCGACAGCCGATTTGACAGGTCCCTGTTGTTTTGAAGTTAATTTGTGGTTTGGCAATTTATCTTGAATAGACTCAGCAAAGTTTGGAAATTCTTCAAATTTATTTTGAAAAATATGGTTCAATTCGAGAGACTCATCGGGGATTACGTGGATTTAATGGTGCTCATAATCGTCCATCAGAGCGATTAATTCGGGGAATTATAGATCATTTTCGCAATACGCTTACTTTAAACGATAACACGCATCCCGTAAGACGTCCCGTAGTGTTGATGATGATCCAAATGTGCCATTTCGTTTTCATGCTCAACAATTAAACTTGTGTCCATCCATTTTATGGGCAATTTAACGAAAAGATCTAGTGGGCTTACGTGCCACACGATCATCGTTCGCGTCGTACATTTAGTGAATGGGCAACATTGCTACGAAACACCGCTACATCCAGAAAAATTCACCGTTTGGTGCGCTTTATGGGCCGGTGGAATCATTGGTCCATATCTATTTAAAAATCATAATGGTTAGAACGTTAGAGTCAACGGTGAACGGTATAGACATAAGTACTAACTTTTTCGTACCTTAATTGGAAGACATTAATGTTGCAGACGGGCGGTTTCAGCAGGACGGCACCACATGCCACACAGTGCGCATTACAATTATTTTACTGAAAGAAACATTTGTCGAACAATAAATTTCACGAAATTAACCTGAGATGGCCATCGTTCGTACGATTTGACGCCATTGGATTATTTTCTCTAGGGACATGTAAAGTCGCATGTCTATGCCGAAAAATTAGAATCATTATTGCCGAAATACAGGCTGATTTACTGCGAAGAGATTGTGTGAAAATTGGACCACCAGATTCCGCGGCTCCCACATGTCCGAGAATCATATTGAAATAAAAATGACCAAAAAATATCTGTCAAATTGAGCCAATCTCATGGATATTAAAATCATTTTTCTGTGTTTTATTTCAATCTAAAGACCTCCGCCTCTGAAAAAAACACTCTTTACATAATCATTTCTAGTTGGAAAATTTTCTGGTTAAAGTTCAGCAATTAGTTTTTATGGTGGTTGAGATGGCACAAAATTGGTCGGGAGGTATAGAACAAGTTTTGATCTAAAAACGGGTAGCAAGGAAAATTTTTTCGGCTTGTGTATCGAACTATCAATCAATTGGCTGTTCAAAAATAAAAATTAAATTGTCTCTCAATTTAAAAATGGCAAAGTTTGTAAATAGTGGGAGTAAAATAGAAATTGTTATCTTATAATGATTAAATGGTCCCGCTGCGTTCTAGATTTTGCCAGTTGGTTATGCATTTAAAATGAGTATTCGATGAAGCATGGGTTTAAGTAAAATTTTATGGGATTGGTCTGAGGAGTTTAAGAGGATGAAATTTTCTCATGTTATAAAGAGAAAATGGTCCCGCTTTCAAGTTCTTGCAAGTTGTCAGTGAGTGTGTACATGGTTGGCTGAGGTAACACCTTTACTCTGATTCAAGTTTGTTTTCCGATTACTTGAACATTTTTCAAGTAATTTAAATAGATGTCTGTTAAATAAATTTAACAAGTTAGGTCAATCATGACCAAAGAATTCAAGACCTTTCACGTTGACTGTCGCGATTTTGGAAGGCGGGATCGATTTAGTTTTAGTCCCAGCCCATTACCGCAAAGCATCCCCTTGTAATAAGAAAATTATCTATGATCCACTCGACTTGCACATAAAAGCCTTACAAAAGTTATAACCAATAACTATTATTTGTATTAAATAGTTGGATGGATTCATTTGCGCACGTATGCGTGGGTTTCTGTTATAAAATCCTTGACCTCGTACCACTTATAATGTAAAGTTGCTAATATTTGATAGATAAGTTTTGAGAGGAGATACGTTCGAGCTAGTGTGGTATCGAATTTCCTTAATAAACAAAGGGGTTCGGCCAGGTTTGTTTAGGTTCGTGTATCTCTGTAAATTAATTTAGTATTGGCCGATGATTTTCAGGTTTTGAATGAAAAAATTTCGTCTTATAACTGTAAAGGGGATGCATCTAGCGTATCAATTTCAACTACCGGTTATTTCAAGTGTGGTAACACTTACGTTATTCGTGTTATGACAGAAAATTAGTTTAATGTGAGTGTTCTACCCAAACTGTAAAAAATTTACGTGGAAAATTCGGTCAATTCGATCAATTTGTGAAGCAAATTCGTGAAACTGAGAACATTGCGGCTGTTGCTCACCATATGGTGTGTTCGAGCATCCATCAACATCAACTCGCAATCGTGCTCAAGAATTGAACATTTCACGCAGTTCTGTGATGAGAATTATGCAAAAAAAACCTCGGTATGAAGGTTTAAGAAGTTCAATTAATGCAGGAGCTGAAGCAAAATGAACACATGGGGCTGTGAAACGGTTGGAAGAAAATCAACATTTTTACCGAAAAATCATCTTTTCCGAGGCTAGGTCAACATGGAAAATTGTCGCATTTGGGGATCAGAAAATCCTGGCCGTGATAAACGATTTTTGGTTACCCAGCATTCAAGAGGAGGACACACACGATATTTGGATTCAACAAAATGGCGCAACTTGCCACACAGCAAACGCAACAATGGATCTCTTGCAAACTGTCAATTGGCCACCACGCATCTGCGATTTGACTCCGTTGGACTTTTTTTTTGAGGGGAGCGTTTAAGCATAACTGTTATGCTAACCATCCAGAGACTATCCAAGACTTGAAAGTTCAAATCGAAGTTGCCATTGATGAGATAGGTGCCGACAGAATGGGGTACTGTAAAGCCAGCGGTGGAATACTGGTATACTATTTCTAATAAAACTTAAACATAAATTCTGAGGCTTTTTCGGCTTGATTATAGTTTGAAGAATTAGGTATATTATTAGATAAGTATTGTTCCTCTAATACCGTTTATATTGCTGGTATTATTTGGCTTTATTTGTTTTGTTCCAGATTTTTACATATGACGTTAACCTGTCGGAAGAAAAAACTAATTATTTATTTAAAAATTTTTGAATGTAAGTATTGTTATTGAAGTGTGTCACGATTCGCGATGTCCACCGAGAGTCCACAGTATTTCTTTACTCTTTGTTTTATTAAAATCCATGTTCCGGACTAGGTCTCACTTGCTTAATGTGGTTAGTTTAAACATCCAGAATCTGATTTTAAATAGGGGCGAACTTCGTGATACTTTTAATGGGGTCCCAATTGATATCGTTTGCGTATCGGAAACGTTTTTATCGTCCGTTATTCCCGATTACGCGTTGGCCATTAGTGGGTATAATTTGTTCAGGCGAGATAGGGCTAGTCCACCAGTTAATTATGGTGGGGTATGCCTGTATGTTAACGAGCACATTAAATGCAATGTTTTATCGGTACCCATGTCAATTTCTCAAAGGCTCGTTTCTGAATTAGCGGAAACTGCGTGTTGCATTGAGTGACTTTTTAGTTATTTTTCCTGTCGGTATGATGGAGTTTTCATTTCGGGTGATTTCAATTTTGAAATTTCTCAAGAGACTTAATTTTCTCGTAGCTATTTAAATACCTTAAATACCATTAACCTTTCAGTTTATAATACTGAAGCGCGCACTTACTTTTATGCAACCGCGCAAGTGGTGGTTCTTATTCTCTCATTGATCACGTTGTCGCTTTTGCTGATAATTCCATTTGTTTTTCAATCAATTGTCTCTTGGAGGAGCAAGAGACAAACAAGAAGATCATGATGAGAGCCAATACTCATCATGATCTTGTTTTTTCTGTCAATTATTACTCTCGTCCTAAACCTAAAAGTTTCAGCTTTACGGATTTTTCGAAAATTGATTAATCTCACCTTTCATCAATTTGTGGCTCTATTTGTTGGGACAATACTTTTTCTCTTAGTATACTTCTACTGATCAAATTGACTATTTTAATTCCTCTATTAATTATGTATTTAATAATTGCGTTCCTCTCACTACTGTTTATTTTAGATCTAGATCCCCCGCTTGATCGTCTTTGGAAAATGAGCCCTAATTCTTGGTATTATCTGGCTTATAAGCAATCTCGAAATAGAGTGGTAAGTTTAATTCGTATCGCTAAGCAAAATTTGTCAAGGATACGATAGATCCCTCACTTACCTCTAAGATATTTTAGCGGACGTATGCAATTTGGGCCTTGGTATATGCAAAGAGGGTGCTTCGGTAGATTTTAAAGCTAATGATTTAAACCATTACGTAATTAACTCTAGCTGCACCCATGATATTTCCAATATTGATTTATTACCCGTAGAATGTCGATTTGTATTCTGCAATTTGGGAAGTTAAATCGGAATCCACTGGTCTAGTTATGGTTAGTTTAAAAATTGTTATATTTTCAATTTTATTTTAACGACCTCTTTATATCTCGCTCATTGGAAGTTGAGTAAAATTATTCCTATTCCTAAAATTAGCAATCCTTTAGAGCTTTCCCATTTCTGCCCTATAAGTATTTAAAGTTCTCTTTCCAAGGCGTTTGAATTGGTCGTAAAAAACCAAATTCACTCTCATATCGATAGCTTTAATTTGCTTAGTCTTTTTCAATCGGGTTTTAGAAGATTCCATGGTACTACCACTGCTTTACTGAATGTTTGTGATGATATTCGTCGTAGTATGAGTAAAAGAGAAATAACTTGACCTACTTTTTGGATTTGCTAAAATGCTGTATAAGATAGCGGAAATTTCTCAGCGGAAAATAAGAGATTTCGCTACTCGCCGCAAGTGGCAGCACAATCACAAAAGAGAAATTAATTTGTTATATAATTACCAGCGGAAATTTATAATTCATTTTGTATCTCTTTTTTCACTTTTTATTTAGTATTATAGATCTAAGCTATTAGATAAACAATCAAAAATATTGATTACTAGTGGAAGTTTTTGAGATATTGGCCAAAAACTTATAATAAATTGATAAAAAAATTTAAATTTTCAAAAGGATTGGTTATGAAATGGCCTAGTCTAGTCTAGCATGAACAGATCCTAGAATTTTTTCCTAAGTTTTGGGCCCCTGATCAATACTTTTATCCAAATTTCATCGTCAGTCTTTTAGTATGGCGGAAAGGCGGAATATTGTTAAATTTCAAGATTTCATCTACCGAGTTCCTTTACTTCGGAGATCAATCAATTTATGATTTTAAGGATCAATTTAAATATTTTATTCCGCTGGGATGTTTTATTTAGTGAAAAAAGAGATACAAAATGAATAATAAAATTTCCGCTGGTAATTATATAACAAATTAAATTCTCTTTTGTGATTGTGCTGCCACTTACGGCGAGTAGCGAAATCTCTTATTTTCCGCTGAGAAATTTCCGCTAACTTTCTTATACAGCATTTTGCTAAAGCGTTCGATTCATTTAATCACCAAATTTTGTTTAATAAGCTTATTAGCTTTAGACTTCCATTAACTCTAATATTTCTCTTATTAATGACGATTTGGTAAGAATTTAAAATTGATCGTTATTTAACCAACTCGCTCTTAATGCTAGTAAATCTCAGTCTATTTTAATTTATAAAAATTCTTATATACTTCCTCTTTTCCTCTTCTCTAATACAGTTTAGAAATTTAGGGTTAAATTTCAATAATACTCTTACTTGGGGTGATCATTTGATTAAGGTTAGCAAAACGGTTTTTGGAATGCTTAGTTGTTTGCATAAAGTTGTTGGATTCACTGATAGTAATTTTAAAAAGTGCATGTTTGTTTCGCACATTCTTCCACATTTTCTATTTGGTGACGTTTTGTTTGGTATGCTTCAGGAGAATATGAACGTTCTCCAAAGATATTGCAATGCTTGTACTCAGTTATCAGTTGTACTCAGGAAATATGATCACATTCCTCCGTTTTTGAATTTGATTCTGGGTTGTAATTTAGTTGACTTTTATGAACTTCGCGTTTGTTCTTTTATTTTTAAGCTTCCAAGGACTAAACACCCTCCCTATTTATTTAATAAGTTATGGTTCAGTAGGTTCCATTCTTTAAATTTATGGTTACTTCACCCTATAAACCTGCTTAGGTTTCTAAATACTTCGTTTTCTGTTAGAGGTATTTCTCTTTGGAATTCCATTCCATTAGATATTACTAGATCGGCGTCGCTTAGACCTTTTAAAACGTGTTATTTAGCGAGCCGCGCTTGAGAATATATTTTTGTACTGTATTGTATACTTTTTACAGTATCCTCCTTAACAAATAAATGAGCTTGAGCTCAATACGGAGCGTATTAGCACGGAGTGGATTTGTTTTTTGAAAAAATCTGAGGTTTTTATGCCTAATCAAAGTATTTTTTTTATTATTAATCCAATCTTGAGCGATCTTTTCTGGGGCCGAAGCACTCTCTGCTCTTACGCGGTTCATTTTTCCCATCTTACTTTACGCAATTTCTGCCAACTTGAAGGCTAGCTAGCTATAGGACCGATTTAACTTACCATCTGCGCATTGGATAGCTCCATGCCAGCCTATAGTACAGGACATGTAGGCTGGGCCGGCCCATAAGTTTTGCACGCCGATAATCTGTTGATGACAATTTCCTTTTGCGTCCTGCCTCTATCGGCATTCGAACCCGGTACCTCCCGATCCAAACGCCAACGCTTTAACCACTGTGCCATTTGGTCGGTATTTTTGTTTTGTTGTTGTTGTTAATGTATAATGCTTTAATATGCGCTTTTCCTCTACTAAAACTGTTATGTCAATCAATCAATAAATAAATAAATAGCACACGTTAGGTGGACCACCCAGTACAAGCGGAACGATTCAAGTTTTTCCGAACACTTTTACTCGTACTATCACAAAATTTTCTTAAAAAATTTGAATTTATTATTCATTGTCGTACAAAATATATTTTTTATTGCTTATTATACCACTAGACTATTGGGTATACGATAGTTTTAAAAAATAAACTAGCGTAGTTTTATATAAACTATACAAATATTCTTGTAAGGAGAATATCATAAAAGTGCAGTAATAAAATGTAACCGATTATAGTCAGAACTCCAATAAAAACTTTAAGGAAATTCAAGTGTCAAGTTGAATATTTGAGCGATATTTTGCCGGTGCCACAACCTTTTAATAATAAGTTAGCCATGCTGTGTTTTAAACAAATGTGTAATACCAAAACACACACGAGCCAAAAAATTATCATCCCAGTACCGTTATCAGCACCCCATTCCACAAATTCACACGTTGTACCACATACCATAAATATAAATGGCGTTAACTTTTAATTCCAATTTTCGAAATTTTCACACATTTTTTGTTGATAGAAACAAATAAATCTGATCTTATACAATACAACAACACCATGCACATTTATAAACCAAACCATATAAATGTGTAGTACATAAGAAATTAAGAAGACGAAATTTTCTGTTCGAAAAATACATTTAAATCTATGTGCTCAAGTTAAGACGATGATATAAGTCGAAAGTCGAAAGAAAATGTAACGCTAAGTAATAATGTTCTTAAAACCAAAACGAAAAAAAAAAATGTTAAGATTATATTTATGTTGAAGGATTTTGAAATTAAATTTAAGATAAATTTATTTTTTTTGGTGTTAAGATTTATTCCGTATCATCAAAGTTTTTCGTTTTTTTTTGCTCCTCATGCTTTTAAAGCAATATGATGCATGTGAGTTTATAAGAAATGAAATTTGCTGAATTGACTTTGAATACACGTTAACCAACATATAAATGATAAAGTTTTGGGACAAAGATAAAACAGTTAATATGGCAGATCTTTAGAACTTTCCGATCTCTTGGTACTTGTTTTGCGATTTTGCGAGGTACGAGTACCATTGATGTTTACATGTTAAAATGAGCCAGGAACTTAGTAATCGGTGATTACCAAAATGGGGTCTTCTATGGGGCGCATTGTTATTGTTTGAAAAATAATGAAAGTGTTTATATATGCTTGATGGCAATTCAAAGTGGAGTTGGCAGTAACTTTTTTATTTATTTTTATATTATTTTATTTTATTTTTTATTTTTTACAAGATATAAAGTGAGTTTTTTGTCAAAAATTGGAAGTAGCAAATTCGCAAAGAAAAAAAAACATACATACAAAATAATTCTAATATTTACCAAAGGTTAATGTTACAATTAAAAGTGATCTGTATAGCATAAAAGATATTAATACTATTACTACCAGGTGATATCCACAGTGACAAGATTGCAGAGAAATTGATGGTTGCCGCGAAAATCGCTTCTTTTTATACGAGTATGTTGACCACTTCGATTAAAAATAAACTCTCAATACCTTACAGACAGACAAGTGTTTTAACGGCACGATGTTGGTTGTAGTGAATAAATTCCAAGATGGTTCAGTTCGTGGTTTCTTTAGAAATATTCTCACGATTATTTTTTGTTGCACGTATAAGAGGTACAGAGTAGCTGCATAACAACCACCTCAGCACGCCAATCCATATTCTAATTTAGCCATAACTAGTGCATGATAACCAAGTTTTAACACCGGAGTAGGACAATAGTCACGAAGGAGGTAAAAAATTCTAGCTGTTGATGACAGATACCGATTGACTGAATTTACATGCGTTTTCCAATTTAGATAAGTGTCCAAGTGAACGCCAAGGTATTTAAACGAGTCAACAGGTTTGATGTCAAAACACTCAGAGTGACAACCAATAGATGCACATTCAAGCCTGCTGTGATTAGTCACTCGAGGCAAAAAGGTCAAATTAACGTTTTTTTCTTGTATTTCATTTGCTGAGGTCTGAATTTATTAATTCATACGACCTTCTTTTAAGAAATCGCAGATTGATTTGTAGTTCTTAGTTTTGCCCGATTTTCATATCATATTTTTCTCGTATTTTGTCATGGTCGGCGATTGAACGTCGTAAAGGAAAGACGTGATTTTTGTTTCTCCTTTAAATAAATAAATAAATAGTTTAAATATGTGTTAATAATTGATTAATTATAATATTAATCATAATATTATTTATTAATATATGTCTTATGAAATAAATAAATAATAATATTAATAATAATTTGTGTGTAAAGAAGTAATAAGTAAAGTGAAAAGTTATACGTATTGTGTTAATATATTAATTTGTGTGCGGTGCGCTTGCAATGGTGTAGGATATGTATATAACAATTTCGTTTATATGTTTTTCGACACCGTTGTTTGAATGCATCGTACGCATTGTATGTTAAAATTCAATTTGTAGGACTTTTTTGATTACAAAGGATGCTTAAGATAAGTGTTATTTTTATTACTTTATTACTTTATTTTACATTATACATTATATTTTATTACATAATAATCAATGAATCGTATGGATGAGTTATTTGTGTTGTTGTGGTATGAAACAGTTTGTGACGACAGTTGCTAGCATTCATTCTATGTAATCTGTTTCTATGAAAAATACTGTCGTGTTCTCTAATTTTTATAATTTTGTTTTTCTCTCGCATACGTATTGTTTATAGTTTTTTATGTACACAGTGATTTTGTTGAATTTCGTTATATGAGTAGATGGCATTTTCTTGGAAAAGTTGAACAAATCACGACCAAAAAGCTAATTTAAAATTTGGATATCAAGTTTTTATTGCATGTTGTACTGAAATCCTTATTTCTTTTAACTTTTTGTTTAAGGATATACATATAAGTGAAAATATGGTATATGGGATGCGCAAAATATAAACAAAATGATCGTATAATATTCTCTGCTCTCTCACGGTTGTATTTATATTTTTGTAGTGGATTACACTAAGACTTCGTATTACGTTGTCTAAATGGGCGAATTTCTTTGGATTTGCACTAAATGTTCTTGAATGTGGATGATTCAATTTGTGAATTGGGAAAGTCGATTAGACTTTGATTGTTCATAATTTGTTGATTTGTTATATGTATAATAATTTAGACTTTTGTTAACTTTGTGAGATTTTTTGCCGTCGTTGTGGAGAGGCGGCTGACGTTGACCTCTCCTTGTCGACCTGGGTTGGCGTCATCGGCAAGGGGTGGATGTTGTCGCAGGTCGAGATCGCGCAAAATGAATATTGTACATATAAAGGAATGTATATTTTTGGCGATTGGGAGGGGGTATACTTTTTCTCTGTGGTGCGAAAACTGGATTAGGTTTTAACGAGTGGTGTATGTGTGTGATTGGTTTACACAGGATGTGCGGCGAGAATGTGCTGCAGCTGTATTGCAGTGAATCTTTTTTTGATATTTGGAGTGATTTGAATGGGTTTCGTTCATGGTGAGTAATGGCTCGGTGTCTGCGGTTTGTGGTGGTTGTTCGTTGAACGTTGTGTTTCTCAACTTGCGGAGAGTTGTGTTCATGTGTGTTCTGTTGTTACCTGTATTTATAAGGTATTTTTGACTGTTTTGAGTTGTTTTGTTTAGGACTTGAGGTAGTTCTCATTTGTTAGTGTATGAGGGCGGATTTGCAGTTTTGTATTGAATCATTGCCTGAATGTTGGATTTGTATGTCCAAATTGGTTTCTTTGCTGAATGCTTCGGGTGTTTTTGTTGGAGTTTGCCGTCGATTTGGCGGGGGCTGAATCATTTTGGGAGTTTTGGTATGATCCGTCGTACGCTGAAGTTTTTGGGCTGTAGGGTTGCCATGGTTCGTTTGTGATCTGTCATGGATTCGTCACGGTTTTGTGAAGCGTGATTTTTGTTTAATGGTGGTGTTGGCAGGAGGTCGCTTGGTGGATGGTAGTGGTTTCATGGTGGGAAGATTCATGCCGTCTGTTGGGATCGTTTCGAGGTAATTTTAGCTCATGGATGGACATTGCATAATTCTCTTGGTACATTTTACTACGATTGTTTGTAGAGGTGGTTTCTCCCACGCTTTGATTTCGGAGATTTTCGGAGAGAGCTATTTTGGTGATGTTCCTTCATCCTATTATTCAGCGTTTGTGTAATAAATTGTTATATTTTTATTTTGGTTTGTTTATAGCGATAGAATTTTCCGTTTCCGTATTTCTTCTGTGCATTGAGAATATAGTGTAGGTAATTTATGATTAGCTGTTTTCTATATTGTATTTCCTTCATAATCCATCATTTTTGCAAGATTAATTGCAACTATGTTGGAGTTGGTAACGAATCCTATTATTTACCGCAAAATTGCCTTTTTGTGACACTCAATGGGTTACTAGTATTTTCTCACAGCTTATTAGCGATATTTTTGCTTTATAAAAAGAAATATTATTTGCATTGGATTTGGGATTTTAACAATCTTAACATAAAGAATTGTTTATCCGCAACTTCGTTATATCCATGTAACTGAAAAGCTAGAAATATTTGATATAATTAATATAATTATTCAAAAGAAAGAGAAGATTTGTATACTTCAATACACCAACGACTGGATGTTTGTCATAAAATGCAACGTTGCCAATCTTGACTGTTTTAGTACAAGAATTATAATTATTAATTCCCAATTTCAAATCAACCCTAAATATTAATCTACATATACAGTGCCGAGCTATTATATTAAAATTATTCGGTTCTCAGGAAATCTCATTCAAATATATTTAATATACGAGTACATATTATCCCTCTTTTAAGATACTGGTACGATTTATATTTAATTATAAAAATTATAAAATAAACTTATTTATCATTCATTTTAGAATAATTTTTTCAAGTTTGTTACCAGTCTGAGATGAATCGTTTATGACAAGTCTAATACGAGGTGACAAGTCATAGACGAGTCGCATGTGTCATGTCTGAGATTAATTGTATGCGATATATCCCCAGCAAACGTAGAAGAAGTTCCAGAACTAGTGCAAAAGTAGTGATAAAAGTATTTGTTTCCTTGTGAAAAAGGATGGGCGTCGGGAAAAATTCATCAGTTTTTTTTTTTTTTTGCTATTTCGTGTTCGCCCAATTGTCAAATACTAATGAATTTTAGAGTTATTTTGAATATAGTTCAAATAACTTTGGTTTCAGGAAATTCTACTGTAAGTTGCGGAGTTGCAGAATGATTAAATTAATAAATGTTTCAATTATTTAGGAAGCCGGAAAATATGAATTTAGAATTAAATTTCAGGAAATTTACAGATGCTTGTGAATTAATGCTTCATTGTAATTGCTGATTGTGTAGTTTAGAATTGTGTTGCCATTTTATTACTAACGACTTTACATAGGTGTCTGTAACGGGTCGAGTCAACCAATTTTGGTTAGGAAGCCGAAAAGTATTAATAGAATTAAATTTCAGGAAAATTCCAGATGCATGTGAAATAATAATATTTTTTCTTAGGTTGCCGTTTTAAAGAAGCAATTGTTGAAGACCAATACCATCGTTATCCATTAACCTATTAAGCTTTTATCCTTCATCTAGTAGATTAGAATTGTGTTGTCTTTGTGTTACTAACTATCGGCTATACCTAGGTGTCTGTAACCGGGCCGATTCTGTCCCACTTAACTAACCTATCCAATCCTTCGGTTTTGTTATGTGTAAAAAAGGGTGTACGGTGGGCCCGGCGTCATCCGGGAACTCAAGCCTAAGAACTTGGTCGTACATTCAAAATCAATCAATCAATCAATCAATATTTTTCTCGTATTTTGTCATATTTTTTGCATTTTTCTATTACTCGTATGTGTTCGTGGAAATATAATTCGTGGAATTATAGTTGCTGTTTTCAACCGATCGGGTACAACTCCCAGCTCAAAGAAAAGGTTAAAAATGTGTGCAAGAACGGGACTAATGTGTCCAGCAATGGCTTTTAGTATATAATTACTCAGGCCAACGTTATCAATTGAGTATTTTGGCACCAAAGCACAAATAATTGAAACAACTTCATAACTAGACACTGAGGCCATAAAAAACGTTGACGGACCTAAAATCAAAAGGCAAAGCGGAACTAGATGACGTGTTGCTAGAGTCGAATTTAGCACCTGGGCCTTTAGCAGTACTAGAAAAATAACAATTAAACTCATTGACAATTGCTAAATCATTTGTAAGAAGTTCTCCGTTCTGTGCTAAAATAGATTTAAGTGGTGGAATTTTAGGTTTATTAATACGTCGCGCAAGGTCAAAAGAAATCCAAGGCTGCATGCGTTTGATTTGAGATGAGCAATATGTGTAGCAGCGTTCTAAACTAGTCGAAATATTATCCAATAGTACTTCGAGAACTAGCGATGGATTGTCGATGTTAAAAATGAACCCCCAGTCCATAAGATCCAACCTTTCATATAACAATAACAGATTGAGCTTCTTTCTTTTTCTCGTGGAATTTTAGTTCAAATTAGAGCCAGGTAACAGTATCTGAGAAACCTTAACTATTTGTTTTCGACATTGCATATTTTAACACTCCCACTCAACAAAAACAAATACAATTTTTTAACTCGCTTTAGTGATTATGGCTGCCAATTTCTGAAAATCACTCTATAAATTCTTCACTGATGAAATAAGGCATCAGTGTTGAAGGCGCCCCATCTTTATGAACCGAAAATGTAACTTTTGTATGTATGTGTGCTAACTGATGTTCATAGCGTGTAAAGTAATAGTAGTTCTGTTTTTCTTTGGGCACTCATTCAATATCTTTAAAAGCAAATTATCTATCATAATGGGTAAATTTTTTAATCCAACCAGGGCATGCAGGCCTACACCGAATTCTGTACACCGAGCATTGATTGTACGGAGCCAACTAATCCGGTGTGCATAGAGCAGTGTTGTGCGTCTACGCGTATTTTCGAATTGTCTACATATTGGTGTAGAAAATAGTGTAGACAATTAGTTTTTGCGTACATAATGTCGAGGACTGGTAGAGTATGTAGACCATTCGTAAACAATGTGTATTATTGTTGTTTGTTGTTTTTTCCATTCTTTTTCTGTACGAAGTCGTCATCTTACAGTTTTCTAAATTTTAAATTGGGACATACCTATATTTTGGAAGTTAAAATTCAATTTTAATAATAAAATTGATCTGACTGAAATATCTTGATCTATCGATGTCTTCGATTTTCGTACAACCATAAACGATATCATTTTCGTTTGTGGACTAAATTTTATAAATCCAGGTTTAATAGTTTGCATTTTTTTAGCGTATACTGGTAGGTCTCATAACTTTCAAATCAACCGTTTACATGATCCTAACAACAACATTTGCTAATTTGCAGTATTGGTTCTATATTGGCGTCGTTGTAATCCTTCAAAGAAGAAGTCGGAAAATGAGAGAATCTTTAAGATTTTCTCAGTATGCAATGGGCTTTATAGAAATTAATAATTTTCATTCAGGTTGAAATTGATTTAGTTTTTAACGAGATCAAATAAAATGTCGGTATGTAATGTACGAGAAATTCTCCGTGCCAATAAAATTCTCTCTCTATCATGAACTTGATCAACGTAGTCGGGGTTACTCTAGTATAGAGATAGTTCTAGTAGAAAAGAGATTATGATTTATTTTAGTGTTTTGAGTTTTTGGTTTTGTGTCGACCCAAATTTAAAAAAAATAATTAATAAAATGTTGACTACATAAGGTTGATCGATTGTTCATAAGGTTTTTCCAGACTAAAATTGTCTAATGTGATAACTGTGATTAATCTTTAATTGAGCAAGAATATGATTGTATATTTAGAGTCGGTCTGATGAGGTTGTAGGGGTGAAATTTCTATTTTCCCCATATTTTGTCATATACTCGTCTATTATTTGAGTATTTGCAAGAAAGGCACTTATCTGACTATGCCAATTCGATGGCTCATGACCAAAGGCTGATTTTGATTATAGGTTTTGGGGTGGGTCTGATGAGATTATAGGGGTGAAATTTTGATTTTTTCCATGTTTTTTCGATAAAGTCGTCCATCATTCTAGATTTTTCCAGATAGGCACTCATCTGACTATACCAATTCGATGGCCTATGATCATAAGTAGATTTTAATCACAGGTTTGGGGTGAGTCTAATGAGGTTATAGGGGTTAAATGACATATCTGTTTCATACAGTAGAATACAGTCGATAAAGAAGTTTAATAATTATCAAGCAAAGTCGTCCATCATTCGAGATTTTGCCAGATAGAAACCAATCTCGCTACGTCGATTCGATAGCCCATGGCCATAGATAGATTTTGATTGTAGATTTGGGGTGGATCTGATGAGGTTATAGGGGTGAAATTTTAATTTTTCAGATAGACACCAACATGATTTACCCAATTCGATGGAACTTGAACAATGGCAGATTTTGATAATAGGTTTGGAGTGGGTCTGATGAAATTATAGGGGTGACATTTCTATTTTCCCCATGTTTTGTCGATAAACTCGGCCATTATTCGAGTATTTGCCAGATAGACACTAATCTGGCTAAGCCAATTTGATGGCTCATGACCAAAGGCAGATTTTTATTAGAGGTTTAGGGTGGGTCTGATGAGGTTATAGGGGTGAAATTTTATTTTCCCGTGTTTTTTTCGGTAAAACCGTTTGTCAGTCAAAATTTTTCCAGATAGATACCAATTAACTTAATTCCATTAACTTAATTCGATGGGACCTGACCATAGGTAGATTTTGACTCTAGGTTTGGGGTGGGCCTGATGAGGTTATAGGGGTCAAATTTTGAATTGACCAATGTTTTATCGTTAAAATCGTTCGTCATTCGAGATTTTGCTAAATAGACACCATTCTGGCTATGTTTGTTCGATGACACATCACCATAGATTGGCGTCTATCAATCATACTTTCAATTTATCATTGAGAAAATCACATCTTCACTCCTATAACCTCATCAGACCTACATAAACCTATAATAAAAATCTGCAAATGTTCATGGCCATCGAATTGGCATAGTCGGATCGGTGATCTCACAAAGTCCCGGACTACGAACGACTCATCTACAAAACATGTGAAAAATTGGAAATTTCATCCCTCTAACCTCACTATACACGCACCCATAACCTATAACCAAAATCTTCCTAGGGTCGTAGGCGATCGAATAGGCATCGTCAGACCGGTGTTTGTCTGAAAAATCCTCGAACGGTGAATGATTTTATTGACATGGGGCAAATAAAAATTGTACCCATAATCTTCCAGCCTAAACTTAGAATTTAAATCTTGGGTCATATTTATAGAGTTTTCATAGTGAGACAGATACAGGTTATTTGACAAAATCTTGAAAGGTGAATAATTTTATCGTCGAACCAACGGAAAATGAAATATTTCACCAATGTAATTTCATCAAACCCATTTCAAATATACATGGTAATCAAATTCTACTTAGTGCCATGGTTCATCAAATTGGTACAATCAGATCGGATCAAAATCTTGATATTCAAACCTTTCATCAACTAAACGTGACTGTTATATGGCTATTGTATAGATGTCTGCTATTTACATTTTTGTTTTAGAAAATAGATAATTCGTTTGTTACTTTTAAATCTGCATTGCCGGCATTTTTCGGTAGAATATTAACGTAAATCTTCTTTATCGAAACACATCTGCATCTTCGACGCATTAAAAAATTTCGCTTGGAGTAAGAAAACAATATTTGATTTACCATCTTTCGGCTGGCATAGCAAAACAGTATCTGCATTACCATATTTCGGCTGGAAACTTTGGGCTAACAAACAGTATGTAAAACACGACAGCATGGAAAACAAACGCCATAATTTACGTACACCTAATCCTGGTTTTGCATGGTAGATACGTTTCAAACTTTATCGAGTAATTAAAAATCGTGCAAAAAGACATTAAGTCTGAAAGATGTTTTCTTTACAAATGAATATATTTTTGAAATGTATTTGTCATGACGTTGATACAAAATCGTTTTGTCTAACAACATTTGAATTTTCGCTTTTTGGTTTTCTCCTCTTTTAAGCACAATTTCTGATGAATGAGTGCGGCTAATCTTAACCGCAAATTCTGTAATGGATCTTCTGTACAGTTCAAGCTATTCAAAATTTTAGATCTCCTTAAAATTGTATTGCGCATTCAACCAAGCATGTAAAATTTTGCCAGTTTTTCGTCCCAGGTATTTTTTTATTTTTTACACGATACTATTCTAGTCCATCTCAGTCTTTTCATTTTATACCTCTATAAGGCGATTTAAATTAAAAACACAACAACAAAATATTCCATTCCTTCGATATGGCCCCAAATCAATTTATATGAAAATCGACTGTAACTTCAAAACCTTCCTGGGATAGAAATATCGATTGATGTTTTGGGATGGTACGTATAATTACGTGATTGCTGACCAAGTGGCCAGCACCGGCCGTATGTTCAAATTTAAGTAAATGGCCAAGTTCCAAAATCTTAGGTTAAGATAAATTAAAATTTGTATCTCTTAAGAACTTGCTAGGCCAGAAAAGGTTATTTATGTTTTGAGTTGGTAATGATAAGGGCAACCTATGGTAAACTCCTCAGTGTCAGCCGTATATTAGGATTAGCATGTCCTCATGACAGGATGTAAATTGGATTTTTTATCATCTTGTTACGACCGGTAATGAAATTGAATTGAACTAGGGCCCGATATCAGTATGCAGAATTCAGAGTTCTTTTTAATGTCAGTCTATAGTACCGGCATCGATCTATGCAAGGCGCTAATAGTTCTACGTAAGTCGGACTTATAGGAAGATCGTGAAAAGCAGACTGCGAAAGATTTGGGACTTTTTCGATACCAGAACGGATTGGAAATATTAAAAACAAACAAATAATGGTGAGCGGTACAGTGCTACTCATTAACCAGCTTCGATATCGCTCCATACAGTATCGCTGAAAAGCTACGGTGCATTTATCTAACTAATTGTGTATTTAAATTTGTTTGAGGTTATTGAGCAGAAATATTTTCCGTTAACCTCAAATTCCAAAAGGATGCTGTTCTACGTATCACTATACTGCATTGCTATGTTATATAGGGATCCAATTATATCGAGATATTCTGTTTTGCAAGTGGTCAACTTTTATGCCTATCAAAGTATAGATTTTCAAAGAAAGAGTTGTGTACGATTGTGCCAATCCTAGCATACCGCTGACACTAGGGAGCTCACCATAGTTTGACCTTATCACTTCCAACTAAAACATAAAGAACCATTTCCGGCCAAGAAAGTTCTTAAGAGATAGACATTTTTATTTAACTTAACCAAAGATTTTGGAACTTGTCCATTTACTCAAATTTGAATATTTGATCAGCAATCACTTAATTTCGTACCATAGCCAAAACATCAATCGCTATTTCCGGCACAGAAAGGTTTTGGAAGTTATAGATGATTTTCATATCGAAGTGGTAGATTGTGCCAATCCTAACATACGGTTGGCACTGGGCGCTCGCCACACTTTGGCAGATACTAAACTTGTAATATGGCGCATTATTATTTCGAACTTAAAATATACAGAATGTCTGTATGGACAACAAATAAACAAAAACAAACTGGGATGGAGTACAATAGTTTCGTGTAAATAATAAACGAAATCCTGGAATGAAAAACTGGGATAACTTCACATGCTTCATTCAACCATTGGATAATTAGACAAAAAATCGCATTCCGATTCGATCACTGGTAATTTTTGAGTAAGGTATTCCCCGTGTGATCACTCTAGCACTTTATTCCCGCTTTATTTTATTGATATTGCTCCTACCATCTTCCGTTCCTTGTATTGTGAATCTGAAGGATATCAGAAAGCAGTTCAGTATCTCAAGCGATTGATTACCGCATTTTCATTATTTCTTCAAATTTTTTATTGTTCTGATATTCGTCTTATCGTTTCAAATTAAAAATTTTCCAACTGACTGATTTTTAAGGATTTCCACTTAGGTGTTTTCTTAATTGCCAGATGATTTGTTATTTCTCGTATATTATTTACACTAACGTCAGCCAATCATCATAATTAAACTGTCTTACAGTGTTCGGTCGTATTGTCTACACCGCGTAAATAATTAACATTCTACATGTGTAGAGAATGTATGCAAACAACTCTTTCGTTCATGGCTGCGAATTTAGCCTCGTACGACGTTATTGTGATCGATGATTCCGATACGTAACCACACTTTATTTAATCTCGTTAAAATGCATGCAACTGAATTGAAACTTCTAATTTCATTAAAATAGGGGTGAATTGATAGATTTAACGAATCCATCGATCGAGCAATTATGTGTTAAAATTGTCATCAATAATAAGTCAGTACGAATTTACGTGGCGTATATTCCACCTGATTCGCGTACATCATCGTATACCAAGTGCTGCGACACAATTATGGAAATTACCAATACGGTCGATCAATCAGACATAATTTTAATAACTGGGGATTTCAACCTCTCAAACATTAATGGGACTTATGATGAAGAAACTAACGAGATTATGCCTGTAAATGTGAATTCGGATAATGAGTACCTATTCATCGACACCATATTTGACTCAAATTTGAGCCAAATATGGACCTTATTTTTACTAATGAACCAGTTTTATTAAAAACAGAAGAATCACCAACATTTTTCGTAAGTAATGATATTCACCATAAAGCAATTAAAATAATATTGGAAACCAATGTGGCTAACAGGTTCCAAAATTACCAAAACCGGAAACCATATGACAACTTCAGAAAGGCCATTTCGAATAACTTACAACAATATTTTGAATTGATTTATTCATTCCCGTGTATATGAGCACACCGAACAAATATCCTCCATGGTATGATGGCTTATCAGCCTTAAAAAAAAGACAAGGCTTATAAGGAAAACCTCAAATTATGTTCCCACAATAGTAAACAGAAATTTACTTATGATGAACTGAGATACAGAGGCTATATTCGCAACCTAAAGAATAAAATAAAAGGCGGTCCCAAACACTTTACCCACTTTAAACACGTTACCCAGCCTGGATGGAATTCAATGATCAAAAGTTTTGATAACCAACATGTTTGCTGAGTTTTTCCAATCTGTTTATAAAGCAGAGGACATTGATTATTACAAAGATCCAACCACTAGTGAATATAGTACATTCATATTTACTCCACACATCGAGCCAGAAGACATCCAGCGAGTATTGGTAGGATTCAGAGAAGGATGTGGTCCTGATGGTATTCCGGCTTCATTTTTAAAAAATTCTAAAAATTTGCCAATCCCTCTAAGCATTATGTTCAATCAGTCATTAAAACTGGCAACTTTTCCACCAAAGTGGAAAATAACTAGAATGACGCCTATTTTAAAAACTGGATCTAGAAATGATGTTTCTTGCTACAGAGGTATTACATCTATATCTGCTATACCTAAATTATTTGAACTAGTAATATGCAACTCATTCAAAACAGTGCTTCCGCGGTATTTATCACAATATCAACATGGTTTTATGCCTAAACGATCAACATCAACAAATTTTATAGAATTTATTAGCTTTTCTACATATTAAAGAAATTGCGAAGAACAAACAAGTTGACGTAATATACAACGACTTTGCAAAACCTTTCGACTCCATCAGCCATTGTAAACCTTTGGAACACATTTTCAAGTTCGGATTTTCCAGTCAGTTTGTAGCCTGGTTCAAATCTTATTTGAGTAATCGAATTTATTGAAATAGGTGATAAAACGTCGAATAGAATACAAGCAACCTCTGGTGTAACACAAAGCTCTCACGTTGGCCCATGGATTTTGACGATCTTCATTAATGGTATTACTGAAGTAATAAAGCATTCCAATATCCTAATGCTCGCAGATGACCTCAAAATCTACAAACCCATTGAGTCAGTCGACGATTCCAAAAAACTACAGGAAGATATTGACAACCTAGCGTTATGGTGCGAGTTTAACTCTCTCAGTCTCAATATTGGAAAGCGCAAATCTCTATCGTTTCACCGTAAAGCCAACCCTGTTACACAAGGCTACAAGATAAATGTGGTGCATTCCTTCAGGTAGTAGTTGAAAGTAAAGACCTAGGGGTTACTTTCGTTGAAAATATGAGCTTTACTAAGCACATTGAGCGGTGCATCGCTAGAGCGAACATCATGCTCGGTTTTGTCAAACGTTTTACGGGTGACATTTTTGATGTGGAAACAATTAAGATCCTGTATTGTGCTTACGTCCGATCCCAGCTGGAAGATGCTGTAAATGTATGGTGTCCCTTTTACGAAGATCATACCCAAAGTATTGAGAAAACTCATTGAAAATCTCCTACTAGACCTAATCGAAGCACCGCATGTGCTAAAGTCAATTAAAATAAAGGTTCCTGGCCGACAGCTAAGAACCAACTATGGCGATAATGAACCAGTGAAGATGATGTGTAAGAGTTTCAATAGAATTAACTATTTATTTGATTTTTGTGTAACTAAAGATAATTTTAAAAGTAGATTAAGGCAATTCTATGCTCCTCAGTGACTTTTTTATATTTTGTATTTTTTGATTTGGGTACGGATCCAAAACACAAGTTGGGCTCAAAAACACTAATTCCGATGCCTTTTCAAGAATAAGACATGAGTATGACTACGTTACAATCAGAGCACAAAAACGAAATGAAGTATCAGGCCCTTTTATTATTTTAAACAACATCGAAAACTGTTGGCCTTTTTATCAAGACACAAATTTTATAAGTAAACTAAAAATAAAATAACTGAGAACAGCGGCATTCCATCCCAGAATTATATTCGCTAATCTCTGCATACATTAAAGAAACCATAAAAAGGTAGTGGGGTCGGATTATTAATTGTTAAAACTGTTAAAAATGACGATAGGACTTAGTTATTATTATTTTAGAGAACAACAAAACATGATGGAAAATAAATCCTTTCACTGCCCCTTTAACGAAAACATCCCGACGTAAAATTTATAAATTTTTAATGAAAATTACCTTAACTATTGTGTATCTAGAGAGAGTGAGCGACTGATTTACCTAAGATGTGTACGAGTAAAAAAGTTAAAATCTCAAGGAAAGCGGCACACACAGCACAAGATACTATAAAAATTAATAATTAATTTTCTTGTTTCCGGTGTAGCGCAAAAAATAAACTTTTCCTTTTCATCAAAAAAAAAGAAAAAAAGAAATTATATATTTATTTTCCAGCCCCACTCTCCCTCTCCCTCTACTCCACTCATCTTAATTTTAATAATCACATTGGAAATCTACATCGCAGTGTCTGGAAAATGTTCTCATTTAAAAATCATTTTGTTGTTGCGTATTCTTACCTTTTACTTTTGCTATACTAGAGAGATACTTAGAATACCATTAAAAAGTATGTTGGTAAATATTTATGTTCTGCTGCCAGTCTCGTTTTTGATAAATACACATACAGACGTAGGTTTGCACAGGCACATATACAATTGGTACTTAATTCAAGTTTTTTATAATCAGATACTTGGAAGATGTTATGTTTTGGGTGATTACTTATGTAAAACTTGTTGTGTATATCTGTATGTACCTGTACATGTACCGAAAGTCGAAAAGCTCACCTTAATTTTATACCGCAATGTAAATTAATGTGATTTTTATTCTCGAAATATAAATAAAATTAAATATAAGGATGGTAAACATATCTACTTGCGTTGTAAAGAAAATCGATTGGTGGGGTGGCGGAGTGTATGGAAATGAAGAAGCATTGTGATTAAGTAGTACTTGTGTGTTTTGAATTTTTGTTGGTACAGAGTATAATGAAACGATTAAAATTGAATAAATTAAAAAAAAAAATATAAATTTCGTATTTGTAGATCAAAACTTTTTTTTTCCTTATGTTTAAGGTGTATACACGAAGGTGGTAAAAATCAGCTTGTGAAGTATGTGATGTGATTTCAATTAAAAAATAATTACATAATTTAAATGCGGAAATGAAGATGTAATGTGGCGGGGAAAAATTATTAATGCTACGTGAAATAAATTATAAGATTAAGGACAAAAACAATTTCATATACTTACAATCGACACTAACTTTTATTCGTTTTGATACGGTGGGCGGGACCCCGTTCGATGCAATGCACAAATACGCACCCATATCTAAACGTGATATTTTTGACATTTCGAGTACATCGCCATCCCATTCGTTTACTGGAAATACAATGATTTATGATTATTCGATATGTATGTTTATCGTAAATTTATTTAGTTTACCTGCTAACGATTTATTTATTGTAATTTTTGTGGCATCATCACGTTTCCACTTAACAATGGGTGGTGGGCTGCCTGTTGCCCTACACCGTAATGTCATATTAGCACCTTCCCTAACGATTACATCGCTACTACTTAATGAATCGTCTATATTTGGTGGCACTGTAACAACATAATACGTAATGTGGAAATCAGACGGGGCATAACATTTCAATTTAAATATAAATTCATGTTAATGTTGGCCAATTAATTTCATTTAAAACGTTCGTCATGATTTAGGGTTGGCTGATACATATAAATTAAAGGTCAATAGCAGGGTAATTGATTGTTATTTGCATATCGATTTAAATAAAAAATAAAATATTTTTTTGCAATCGGGAGGATACATTTCAATAAACCTACTCATCAATAAGGATTAAAATTTTCGATTGGGCAATATTAAAATAAATTTACATATGCAGGTGCTGAAAAAATTTTCGAACACATAATATATTTTCAAACCAACTGACGAAAAAAAAAATTAATTTAACCAAAAAAGAAACTAAAAATCTAAAACCTATATATACGAGTACGCGTGTACTTACCAACAACATGCAAATAACCAAATTGTGTTTTAGCAGTAACAGTATTTATTTGACACATATACCGTCCCTTATCCTCTTCATGGACATTATTTATATGTAAAAACCATGTTTTATGTTTATCATGTTTATCATGTGTAACACTTATACGAGGATTACGCGTTATTACATGATTATGTACAGTTAAAATTGCTGATTGTTCAAAATGCATCCATGCTACCTAAAATACAAAATACAAATAAATAAAAATTTAATTTAATTTAAAAAATTAAATTTCAATAAATTTTAATTTTTTTTTTCGTAAATTTGTGACGGTGTGAAGCGCGATATATGTGACATTTGAATTGTTTGTTATTGCGGAGGGGCACAGCACAGACTATACACGGAAATTAAATTAAATTGGTTGGATTGAAATATGAATATCCATTGCATGAAAAATTCAATCGAAACCACACCAGCCTAAACCAAACCATATTCGAGTATAATAGATTAGTAAAGATCCAGGCATAGGCAACTCCAGAATGTGTATATTTGTGGCAATTCAACAAAACCACTTATCTATTTGTTAGTTACTTTTCAGGGGACCAAATTTAAATTTTGTGAAAAAATTATGGGGCATATCTAAACTATTTCAGGATCCTGATATCAGGGTTTTACACTGCGTTTATTGACACCTTTGTGTCAATTCAATCTTAAAATGCAAAAAAATAAACACTTTCAATTCTTCAAATGTACGAATCAATGATACATATATTTAAGTTTCATCTGTACTGCCATCGTCATCGAGGTCAGGATCTACATTTCGAATGTTATCGTCTGCTTGAAAATTTCGATAAAATTTATGAAATTCTCCGTCTATTAAAGGAAGTAGAGGTAAAAGTTCCTTCTTTTTTCTTTATTAATTTTAAGATGTTTATGATAACAGGGCAATACTTCACTCATCGCCACTTGATTTACACAACGCTTTCCAACATTTAATATTTTAAATGCCTCTTTTTTGTCCAAACTATATTTGTATAAAATTTTACCAAAATCCTGTGTAAAACGTAGCCAACGAACTTGGTGGAAATTAAAATTTTCCCCGTTTATATTTTCTCCCTCCATATAAGTTTTGTTTTGGAAATTGAGGGAAAAATTAGGTTGTTTCATTTCAAATACCATGAATTTTCGTTTTTCACCACAAGTTCGAAAAAATTGAAACCAATCACGGTGTATTTTCGCCAAATTTGCCTTCTTCGTTCTCTCGATTATCGCGTGATCATTGTCACACTCCATATAAGTGTGACCAGGGACTATAAATTTATGGTCAATTTCATCTAAATTTAAACTTTTAACAGCTATTGAAAACATAGTGGCTACAAATGAATTTTTATTTTGACCGGCATATGAATCGCTATGTTGATAAACACAAGAAGTTAATTCCTTCCCCCTCTAATAATATTGATTTAGAAGATTCACCAAGTAATTTATCGGCTCTCTTAGCTGCATGTCGTACGTCGGCCTATTCATGGTGAGTACGTTTGTCAGCTTTCAAAGCTTGTTGATCATCCTTTGTTTTTGTTGCTTCGATTTTTACTTTGAAGAGTTCGCACTTATTGCAAATATCCAATTTAGGTTTTTTAAGTTTTATATTCATGTCTGAAAATCATTGGTAAACATAGTTTTATAAATTGAAAAAATAAAAATAAAATATAATAAATGCAGAACTCAGTAATTAAGGTTAAGCCTACAAATCTTTAAATTTTTTTGATAAAGATACTGAATTTTGGTGGCTTTCAGAGTATAGTTTATACATCGTCCGATTGAAAGTATAATTGCGATGTGTCTCGCCGTGAATAATGGCTTTCATAGGCCGGAGACGATTAGTATGAAGTTTCCGACAAAATAACAAAAAACCTTACAACAGTCAAAAAGTGTAAATGAAACCACTACACTTTTCAAAAAATCGAATAAGAATTCATCAAGGTCGTATTTTGTTATTTTTTGATATATAATATCGTAAAGTGTAGACATAGTTTTGATAAAATAACCAAATTAAAAAAAATAATTAATTTTAATAATTAATTTAAAACTATTCGTATGCACTTGTTAATTGTTTCAGATAGGCATAGGATGTTTTATCGATTTTGTAGTAATGCACTACACAAATACTCGAAATTCGTTTATTCAAACGCCAATAACAGTCAATCGTACAAATGTCTAAGTGATTCTGTGTATGTTACCTTGTTGAGTAACCCAACTGGGTTGTCTGTGCTAATCGTTATATTAACGCGACCCTCAAGGGTGGTTTTATCGATTTTACAGTAATGCACTAAACAAATACTAGAAATTCGTTTATTCAAAGGCCAATAACAGTCAATCGTAGAGATGTCTAAGTGATTCTGTGAATGTTACCTTGTTGAGTAACCCAACTGGGTTGTCTGTGCTGATCGTTATATTAACGCGACCCTCAAGGGTGGTTTTATCGATTTTACAGTAATGCACTACACAGATACTAGAAATTCGTTAATTGAAAGGCCAATAACAGTCAATCGTACAAATGTCTAGGTGATTCTGTGTATGTTACCTTGTTGAGTAACCCAACTGGGTTGTCTGTGCTGATCGTTATATTAACGCGACCCTCAAGGGTGGTTTTATCGATTTTACAGTAATGCACTACACAGATACTAGAAATTCGTTTATTGAAAGGCCAATAACAGTCAATCGTACAAATGTCTAAGTGATTCTGTGTATGTTACCTTGTTGAGTAACCCAACTGGGTTGTCTGTGCTGATCGTAATATTAACGCGACCCTCAAGGGTGGTTTTATCGATTTTACAGTAATGCACTACACAAATACTAGAAATTCGTTTATTGAAAGGCCAATAACAGTCAATCGTACAAATGCCTAAGAAATTCGGTGTATGTTACCTTGTTGAGTAACCCAACTGGGTTGTCTGTGCTGATCGTAATATTAACGCGACCTTCAAGGGCGGTTTTATCGATTTTACAGTAATGCACTACACAAATACTCGAAATTCGTTTATTCAAAGGCCAATAACAGTCAATCGTACACATGTCTAAGTGATTCTGTGTATGTTACCTTGTTGAGTAACCCAACTGGGTTGTCTGTGCTGATCGTTATATTAACGCGACCCTCAAGGGTGGTTTTATCGATTTTACAGTAATGCACTACACAAATACACGAAATTCGTTTATTCAAAGGCCAATAACAGTCAATCGTAGAGATGTCTAAGTGATTCTGTGTATGTTACCTTGTTGAGTAACCCAACTGGGTTGTCTGTGCTGATCGTTATATTAACGCGACCCTCAAGGGTGGTTTTATCGATTTTACAGTAATGCACTACACAAATACTCGAAATTCGTTTATTCAAAGGCCAATAACAGTCAATCGTACAAATGGCTAAGTGATTCTGTGTATGTTACCTTGTTGAGTAACCCAACTGGGTTGTCTGTGCTGATCGTCATATTAACGCGACCTTCAAGGGTGGTTTTATCGGTTTTGTAGTAATGCACCACATAATCACTTGGAAGATGTTTTATTTATCTTAACCCCAGTATCAAATTACGATGCTAATGTGCTTATTAGTAAATAGCCTGGGTTTTATTTGTATGTGGTCGGTTAATTATGAGCACAATCGGGAATATTTTTAATAGCGTTATAAGAAACAATGAATTTTGAAAAAATTTGTGTTTTGTCGATCAGCGAGCTAATTTTTATTTAGTTTCATTTTCTATATGGAAAAACGTAACTGGATTAACTTTATTTTGCGAATTTGTGTCGTAAACTTCATCAGCGAGGTCGTCGTGTATTTTCCATAAGCCGTATGATTTATAATGGCCTGGAGACTTAGAATTCGCTCCGCGTTGATTATGAATAAATGCAACTAATTTTAATTTCGTTGTACCTACAATTATTTCTTGCGAAATAACATTAATTTTTATATTATAAAATATATTAAAATTTATTGGTTGTATGTCTAAAATTACGAAGCCATTTTTAGTTTTAACTGATAGCTCTTCCGGTTTTTTAATAGGTTGTTTGCAATATTTGCAATTGCAACCAAAAATTTAAATATTGCAGCAATAGCTTTTAAATCTTTTTCTCGAAAATTTAAATAATCGGTTGGCAAATAAAAATGATCGATATCGTGTTCCATGAAGCATTTTGGACATTTAAATATTACTTTAACATCACTACGATTGACTGTTATTGGCCTTTGAATAAACGAATTTTGCGTATTTGTGTAGTACATTACTGTAAAATGGATAAAACCACCCTTGAGGGTCGCGTTAATATAACGATCAGCACAGACAACCCAGTTGTGTTACTCAACAAGGTAACATTCACAGAATCACTTAGACATTTGTACGATTGACTGTTATTGGCCTGTGATATATGTATGTAGCAATACACTAATTTAGTACAGAAATAAATGTACAATTTAGTACACAAATAAATGTATAATACTCTTGCACACAAGCTCACGACCTTATGGGAAACAGCTATCTGGCTATATAAGCCAAACATTTTGTAAAAATCAGAGAGTCTGTATTTAGAAGTGAGCTAATAATATTATCCATAAAACTAAATATTCAATAAACTACAAATATTATATTAATAAAACACTAAAAATATTATAATACCTAATCGAGAGTTTGAATTTAAATTTAAGTGTTCATTAAAATATAAATAACCTAAACCCTTAAAAATTAAATAAATTATACTAAATAAAAGTTAAAATAATGAATGAGTGTCTGTTTGCAAACCCTTAAATGTGATGTAAAGTGATTAATATTAATAAAGCCTTTAAATAGATACTATACATCTAGACATTCAGTACGCAATAAACCTTGGAACGATTACATTACATTACATTACATTACATTACATTACATTGGTGGCAGCGGTAAACATACCAAAAAACGATCTTAGATATAAAAAAAATTTTGGTTACAGTGATTTTAATATAAAGTGTTTCATGACGAATATATTATATACTTTTATATATTACCACCGGTTATAAATAAATTTAACTGAGAAAAGTTCATATAACAGTGCTCATAATATACATATTTTATAATACCAAGTCTTAACTGAAATCAATTAATAATATTCAGAAGAAATGTTTGTAAATTGTTAAAGGTAAAACGGTGGTACATGTTTGATAGTAAAAATCATTCGTAAAAGACATTGAAAACTGAGTGTAGATAATATCATCATAAAAATTGTGTCATCATTAATAAAAGTAAAATAAATATTTAAAAATATTGTTTTAAAATTATAACCGCAATTACAAAAAAAAAAAATTGTTTTTATACTATCAAATCATATCATAAAATTCATATAAAAAAAAATTTATTACAATCAACATCTATTAAATGTATGCATCACAAAAGCATCTGTAAAGAAGTCATCTGTAGTATACATAAAAACATCTTCGTAAATATGATAAAACGGTCATTATAATTTGCAGTCACCTCAAAACCAGCTGGAAGAAGAAATTACCTATGCTATAAGCCTCTCGCTTATTATATAAATCAACGGTGATAAACTCAACATAGGACTCGGATTATATATATCAACTACATCAGTACATTTGACATCAACGGTAACAATTCAACATCAATTTGTCACACATCCAATTTGGAAAACGGTTTAAATGTGTTACAATTGTTTAAACAACGCATTTCAATAAAATCAATTTTAAAGAGGATTAAATTGTAAGTAATAATTTATTACATTTAAAAACCATAGTTCATTTAAATCATTATTTTTAAATTTATTATACAAATTTATCGGTTATTTGTTTTCTGTTAATTATTCATCAAATTCATCGTTAGTGAGAAAATTGGGTTTTTGCTTGTCCTAGTAGTATACAATCTTCATGAAAATACAAGATAATATTTGTTTCTATTTCTTATGAGTGAATTTCAAAATAACGATTCTGTAACAGAGATTATTAATCCTCGTGTCAAAATTGAAGTGTCTTCTTCTGAAGATGAAGTGCTAAGCGAAAATTCATTTGAAAACAACAATATCACAAATAACTCGAATCAAACAAACGGTATTGAAATAAATAATATGGCGTTAAACATAAGTCATGCGCTGAAAATTATTCCGCTGTTTGACGGCAAAATTAATGAATTACACAAATTTTGTTCTTGTGTTGAAGTCATTTGGTCTCAAATAACTAAACCGGAAGAAAAAATACTTTTCATGAAAATTCTAAATACTAAATTGTGTGGTCAAGCTTATGAATTAGTTCATTACAAAGATTATGATAAATGGGAAGATTTGAAGCTTGCCTTAGAAAATAAATTTCTTAAACGTAGGTCTCAAGGTGCAGTGTCCGCCGAATTAGTATGTGTTGTTCAAGAAAAAAATGAAAGTGTGAAAAGTTTTGCGTCTAAAATAGAAAACTTGCTGAACGAATTAAATGATATTTGCATTTCAAAACAGGGACTAGCTCATGCAGAAATCATCAAGAACATTAATGAATGTACGGCACTTAATTCATTCCAAGACGGCTTAAAAGATAATCTGAAAATAATTATTAAATCTCACCATTTCGAAAAATTAAATGACGCTATTGCCCAAGCCGTAGAAGAAGAGATAAGTCACAAACCATCTACAAGTTCGTATGCTAAATTCTCTATTGCTCAAAGTTACAATCAAATAATATGTTCCTATTGTAAAAAATCTGGTCACAATATCGATAAATGTTATAAAAGAAAAAATCATAATTTAAGTTATTCGAATTTTAATCCAACTTACAACAGTAACAGTACTATGCTACAAAATCCTCAAAATCGGAATTTCGACGTTTCTGCTATGGGAAAAAATGACAAACAATTCCAATCAAAGATATTTCAGAATAACTCGAACTCCCATCGAATAAGCAGTAACATTATTTCATGCAACTATTGTAAACGAGAAGGTCATTCAATTTCTGAATGTTACACAAGAAAATATAACGAATCACTTAAACAAACTCCTACATCTTCTAATGTTAAAGTAATTAATTCTCCGTTACCGGGAAACCAAATAGGACCCGAGGAAGTGAACACAGCCGTTCGGGTCCAAGAACTTCCATAAATTTGTGTTCAAATGATCAAATTTTAAATAAAGATAATATTTTACAACATAAATCTACAATTTTAAATTTTTCAGATAAAAAATTAAATACAGTTACTGAATGTTCCACTACTTTATTCTCTATACTTTATTGTCAAAATAATTCTAAATATGTAAATTTAAATTTAGATGTCTGTACTGGTATTGATTCCTACTTCCTAATTGATACTGGAGCAGATGTAAGCTTGGTTAAGAAAGGGTTCTTAAAACCCGAAACTATTTGTTATCCGGATAAAAAAATATCAATCCAGGGTATAAGTTTAAATAGCGTTGACACTTTGGCAATGGTACAGGCCAATATTGTATTACTAAAGCAGATAAAATTAGCTCATAAATTTCATATTGTACCCGATACATTTCCAATACCTTGTGCTGGCATTTTAGGAAAAGATTTTTTAGAGTATTATAAGTGTAAAATTGATTATGATATCAAGTCGCTCGAAATAATTCAAAATAAAATAAAATTTAATATTCCTCTTCTTAACAATCCAAACCAAAAATACACAATTCCGGCAAGATCCGAAAAGTATATCTTATTACCTATTACATCGGATGAAAACGAAGAGTACCTCTGTCCATCCCAAGAATTATTGCCTGGTGTTTTTCTAGCCAATTGTGTTGTACAACCAAAAAATAATTGTGCTGTTTTTAGTATTTTAAATAACAATGAATATGAAACTGAATTAGAAGATTTAGATATAAAAAAGGAAAAATTATCAAATTATGACGTATATCATGCATCACAATGGTCGGATTCATTCGAGGAACGACTAAGAAGATTAGATGACGAAATTGATACAAGCCATTTAAATATAGAAGAAAAAAAATCAATTCAAAATATTTATCGTGAATTCAATGACATTTTTTACTTAGAAGGTGATAAACTATCAGCGAATAATAAAATTTACCATAACATTCCACTTTTGCCAAACTCTCAACCTATCAATAAAAAACAATACAGATTGCCACAATCAATGAAATCGGAAATTAATTCGCAAATTCAAGAATTGCTAAATAGTTCAATAATAGAACACAGTGTTAGTCCTTGGAATTCTCCACTTTTATTAGTTCCTAAAAAATCAAAGTCAAACGATAAAAAATGGCGTCTAGTTGTTGATTTTCGTAAACTTAATGAAATAACAATCAATAATGTTTTTCCCTTACCAAATATAAATGAAATTTTAGAGCAACTGGGCAATTCCAATTATTATACAACCCTAGACCTAGCAAGTGGGTATCATCAAATAATGTTGAATCCGAAAGACAAAGAGAAGACAGCCTTTAGGACAGATATGGGTCATTTTCATTTTACGAGAATGCCTTTTGGCTTAAAAGGTGCACCAAGCACTTTTCAAAGAATGATGAATCATGTTTTATCTGGGTTAAACAGCTTTAAATGTTTTGTTTACCTTGATGATGTCGTTGTCTATGGATATGATTTAACAAATCATAATGAGAAACTAGTAGAAATATTTAAATGTTTTCGTAAATTTAATTTAAAACTTCAACCCAAAAAATGCAATTTCCTTCGCCGCGAAATTAAATATTTAGGTCACTTAATAACAAACGAAGGTATAAAACCCGATCCAAAGCTTTTGGAAGCAATTTTTATGTATCCCACTCCTAAAAATAAATCGGAGTTAGAGTCTTTTATTGGATTAACAGGGTATTACCGATCATTTATTAAAAACTACGCTGATATAGTCGAGCCTCTCATAGCGATTAAAAGAGGTAAGCCAAAAAATTTTCAATGGAACGCATTCGCAGACGAAGCATTCCGTACGTTAAAATCATTTTTGACAAAATCCCCGATATTGCAATTTCCAGATTTTTCCAAAACTTTTTTTATTACGACCGACGCATCCAACGTAGCTATCGGAGCTGTATTATCACAGGTTATTAATTCAGAGGACCATCCTATCGCTTATGCGAGTCGTGTGTTAAATCAATCTGAACGTAATTATCCTACGATTAAACGAGAACTTCTAGCTATTAAATGGGCAGTCGTAAATCGGTTTCGTCCCTACATTTACGGCCGACAATTTTGTATAGTAACAGATCATAAACCTCTGACTTACTTATTTTCCACCGCGAATCCCAATTCAATATTAATTAGATGGCGAATTCAGTTGGAAGAATTCGATTTTAAGATTAAATATAGACCTGGAAAAGAAATCTCACATGCTGATGCGCTTTCACGAATAGAACTCCCGATCGAAGAAAATTTAATAAATGTCGTTACTCGTGCACAAACAAAAATAGCTGAAGCAAGACATTCACAAATCCCTGACAATTCTGAAACTTACCATATGGAAAATAACACTACTAATGCTGATGCATCGATTTCAAATAATTTACCTGATTCTTGTTCGAATAATTCAACGAATAAAAATCTATATCCTAGACTAACTAAACATCCCGTTTTAAATCCCAGCAATAATTCTAATACAAACTTCCAATTTCAATCAAATTCTGATAATAGAGTTCATCTGAGCAATGAAGAAGAAATTTATCAAGTTATACAAGATTTTCACGTAGCTCCGTTAGGAGGTCATCAAGGAATAATAAGAACATTTAATCGGATTAAAAGTTATTACGAATTTCCGAAAATGTTAAGTCGTATCAAACATTTCATTAAAACCTGTAGTAAATGTCAACATAATAAACATGGTCGAAGTCAAAAAATGCCTATGAAAATTACATCAACATCTTCAAATCCTTTCGAAAAAATTGCCATGGATATCGTGGGTCCACTAGTTACATCTTATTTAGGAAATAAATTCATACTTACAATTCAAGATGACTTGACAAAATTCTCTTGCGCAATTCCTGTTAATAATCAAGAAACTACAACAATTGCCAAAGCATTTGTGGAAAATTTTATATGTATGTTCGGATGTCCAATTACTATATTAACTGATCAAGGACAAAATTTTATGAGCAATATGTTCAAACAGTTATGCAAGATCCTAAAAATAAATAAAATTAATTGCACTGCCTATCACCCCCAAAGCAATGGAGCTTTGGAAAGGTCACACAGAACTCTAGGCGAATACCTACGGAACTACTCGCAAGGCGACCCTTTAAATTGGGACCAATGGATCCCTTTCGCAATTTTTGCTTACAATTCCACCCCACACACATCAACACAATTTATGCCTTACGAACTTTTATTCGGTAATAAACCAATAATTCCAAATTCAATAACTAAGAAACCGGAACCCATTTATAATTATGAAGATTACACACAAGAACTTAAATTTCGACTTCAAAATTCTTGGGAAATGGCTAAAAACCACTTAATTAAAACGAAAGAAAAATCGAAAGAACTTTATGATAGAAATTTACACTACGATACTTTTACAATAGGAGATGAAGTTCTTTTGAGAAATGAAATTACAAGTGGAAAAATTGATGAATTATGGGAAGGACCTTATCACGTAACAGATATTTTGACGGATGAAAATACTGAAATTCGAATAGGAAATAAAAACAAAATTATTCATAATAATAGATTAAAACTATTTTATCGTTAATAATTAAAAGAGATAAAATTGATGATTAACTTCAGAAAATTAAATAACTGCTTATTTTAATTCTTAACATTATTTCTATTAAATGAAATTGGTTTAGGTGAAATAAATTATTTTAGCTTTAGGTTCCTACATTTATAATTAAACTACATTATATTTATTACTATTAATCTTAATCAATATGAAATAATTATGTATTTCTCATTATAAAACATTCAAAAAAAAAAAAAAAAAAAAAAAAAAAAAAAAAAAAAAATTATTATTATATTTTTTTTTTTTTTTTTTTTTTTCTCATAAGGGGTGAGGTGTGATATATGTATGTAGCAATACACTAATTTAGTACAGAAATAAATGTACAATTTAGTACACAAATAAATGTATAATACTCTTGCACACAAGCTCACGACCTTATGGGAAACAGCTATCTGGCTATATAAGCCAAACATTTTGTAAAAATCAGAGAGTCTGTATTTAGAAGTGAGCTAATAATATTATCCATAAAACTAAATATTCAATAAACTACAAATATTATATTAATAAAACACTAAAAATATTATAATACCTAATCGAGAGTTTGAATTTAAATTTAAGTGTTCATTAAAATATAAATAACCTAAACCCTTAAAAATTAAATAAATTATACTAAATAAAAGTTAAAATAATGAATGAGTGTCTGTTTGCAAACCCTTAAATGTGATGTAAAGTGATTAATATTAATAAAGCCTTTAAATAGATACTATACATCTAGACATTCAGTACGCAATAAACCTTGGAACGATTACATTACATTACATTACATTACATTACATTACAGGCCTTTCAATAAACGAATTTCTAGTATTTGTGTAGTGCATTACTGTAAAATCGATAAAACCACCCTTGAGGATCGCGTTAATATAACGATCAGCACAGACAACCCAGTTGGGTTACTCAACAAGGTAACATACACAGAATCACTTAGACATTTGTACGATTGACTGTTATTGGCCTTTCAATGAACGAATTTCTAGTATTTGTGTAGTGCATTACTGTAAAATCGATAAAACCACCCTTGAGGGTCGCGTTAATATTACGATCAGCACAGACAACCCAGTTGGGTTACTCAACAAGGTAACATACACAGAATCACTTAGACATTTGTACGATTGACTGTTATTGGCCTTTCAATAAACGAATTTCTAGTATTTGTGTAGTGCATTACTGTAAAATCGATAAAACCACCCTTGAGGATCGCGTTAATATTACGATCAGCACAGACAACCCAGTTGGGTTACTCAACAAGGTAACATACACCGAATCACTTAGGCATTTGTACGATTGACTGTTATTGGCCTTTCAATAAACGAATTTCTAGTATTTGTGTAGTGCATTACTGTAAAATCGATAAAACCACCCTTGAGGGTCGCGTTAATATAACGATCAGCACAGACAACCCAGTTGGGTTACTCAACAAGGTAACATACACAGAATCACTTAGACATTTGTACGATTGACTGTTATTGGCCTTTCAATAAACGAATTTCTAGTATTTGTGTAGTGCATTACTGTAAAATCGATAAAACCACCCTTGAGGATCGCGTTAATATAACGATCAGCACAGACAACCCAGTTGGGTTACTCAACAAGGTAACATACACAGAATCACTTAGACATTTGTACGATTGACTGTTATTGGCCTTTCAATGAACGAATTTCTAGTATTTGTGTAGTGCATTACTGTAAAATCGATAAAACCACCCTTGAGGGTCGCGTTAATATTACGATCAGCACAGACAACCCAGTTGGGTTACTCAACAAGGTAACATACACAGAATCACTTAGACATTTGTACGATTGACTGTTATTGGCCTTTCAATAAATGAATTTCGTGTATTTGTGTAGTGCATTACTACAAAATCGATAAAACATCCTATGCCTATCTGAAACAATTAACAAGTGCATACTTATTCGACTTCTTATTCGATTTTTTGAAAAGTGTAGTGGTTTCATTTACACTTTTTGACTGTTGTAAGGTTTTTTGTTATTTTGTCGGAAACTTCATACTAATCCGGAGAAGACATTATATGTTGCTCGGTTTCTTTAATCTTTTCGATACATAACGTTTTCGGTGGAACCGCATTACCTCGCGCATCACACAAATAGTTCGTGACGGATGACTGTAATTTTTTCTTAGCTACCGACTTTATAAAATTGTCGGTCACGCCTAACGTTTATCGAAAGCACTTTTGGCATACATCCAATGGTTGTCCTCCAATGTTCAAGTGATATGAATATGTATAGTTTCTATATTTTTGATTTTTGGAGCTATTTTGAACACTTTTTGTTTTAACTGTATGTATATTGATCATCTCTGCAGCGTATATCACACTTTCATTATAATTGTCGAAAGACCAAAATTTGTTAAATACTTCGGTTTGGTTTGCAAAAGAAATCCGAGATTTACATTTCTTTCTACAGTCTTCTAACGGCGGTGTTGTAAGATTGCCCAACATTTCGTTTTCCCTTATTGCTCTTTGGATAGCTAATTTTGATGTAGATGGTTCATTTCGATCTAATTCGGCATCTGAAGCAATATTATATTCGAGTAGAATCACAGGGTCCTCTATATCGATGGAGGATTCAAAATCCGCATCACTATCATTAAATACTTCAAAATCTTTAAGTTAACAAATAATTTGAAGATTTTAATTGCTCTATACGTACATGCTTACTGAATTTTCAGTACTTATCATCAGTGTCAGGTGCGTTAACTAGGTGTATTGCACTGCTAGCCATTGTAATGGTTACTCTTTGTTGATTTGTTAATATTATTGCACCACTATTGTAAATGGAAGCTGTTTCGTTTGCTACAACTGGTTCGAACTCTGTATCGCAAGAATTTTTCCTACTGGTGTCTGGAGTGTATACCACCCCACAATTATTTGAGCCGTTCGGCTGACACGTAATACTAAACGAAGTTGCAGGATTTTGGCATCGGTTTCCTTGATAATGGACGCGTATCTAGACCAAATCTATCGACTCAGCAAGTTCCATAAAGTTCTAATGAATTCTAGCTAGTTATTGGCACTAAATCATCGACCCATCTTAATAACATAAAATTAGCAGATCCACATTACAATGAATCCCAGCCGATTGTTCTCATACTTGGAGCAGATTACTTTCGATTGATAATAACTAGTAGCATTATCAAGGGTTACCATCGAGACCAATGATACAATACACGGAGTTCGGATTGATCATAACTAGCAGCCTGAGTAACGTAAACACCCAAACAAGAATAACCATGGTGACAACCAAGTCAATCGAGGAACAACTGAAATTATTTGTGGAGATTGACAACATTCCTGAAAAAAGAAGCTGCACAGATGAAGAAAACCAGATAGAAAATACATTCCAAACAATACTGAAGCGGCATGCTGGTGGGAGCGCACATATTCTCAGAGCTATTAAACGTGGTTTCTGTATATAACAGGCGCACAGTCGCATATTTTCTAGGATTTATCACAATAGTATACAAAGAGGTGTTAACAAGGGCTGGCTGCCGGGAAGGATCTTGAGGTTGCAGAGACAACAGTCATAAAATTAACCGAAGAATAGGACTTCGGAAGAGGAATAGCATGCATAGCAAAGGATCGAAAGCTACCAGCTCCCACCAGTAGATAAGGACAGCAAGCTAGCTTCACTAAACCCAATCCAGGATGACCAGGGCATGCTACGTGTAATGGGACGTCTTCAGCACTCAACTCTAGCAACCGCCAGGAGACTCGTATAAACACATAACGTGGTAAGACACAACTGCAACTGGCAATTATGAGACAAAGAGATTGGACCATTGATAGCAGGAGAGCAGTACAACAAGTAATACAAAAATGCATAACGAATGCTTTCGCCACAAACAGAAAAACATTTAACAACTAATGGACAGTATACCATCATCAAGAGTGAGGCTGGGAAGATCGTTCTCTAAAACGGGAATCGACTACGCGGAGCCCATCCAACTAATAACTACTAAAGGTCGAGGCAAGAAATCCTACAAGGGATACATCGCTATATTCATATGCATGGCAACAAGGGCAATCCACATCGAGATAAAGAGCAGCCCAATGATGGCACTTTATACCCCCTCACACTTCACACTTTGGTGGAATATGAGAAGCAGGATTAAAGTCCGTAAAATTCCGTCTCTCTTTCGATAAGTTATATACTCTCACCACTCAAATCTAACCAGTTCTCATTTCTCGGCCACTAACTCCCCTTACCAACCAGGCCACTTTTTGATTGGCGATTCCCTTAAGGCGTTACTAGAGGCGACTGCCAGCATCATGGGTTTAAAAACAAGACGACACATGTTCGAAAAAATAGCACAAGGTTTCTGGAAACGATGGTCGGCATACTATCTTCCAACTTCAACAACGGACCAAATGGAGAACCGTGCAGCTAAATCTAGCAGTAAACGACCTGTTACTAGTAAAAGACGATCAACTACCGGTCTCACAATGGAAATTGGGACGGGTTCTTGATTCTCATTCTGGAAAGGATAACTTGCTGCGAATTGCAACAATTAAATACAAGGAGGCGACATGCAAACGACCAATATCAAAAACTATGTAAGCTACCTATTGATGGTGATTAAAATAAGACATTATCTATGGAACCAGTCGTAGCAACCTATGATGCCAGTACTACTCCTACTGAGAATGACAAACCTAGTGATGAACCACCTAGTGTCAGCCGTACTCTCAGTGTGCTGTCTGGTCGGACTCGTTGGCGCCAACGTCGAAATTAAACATTTCAACCAGTCTACATGCATTTACTTCGAGAAGCTAGGCAGCTATTGGGAAGAAATCAAAAAATAAAAGATAGCCCACAGTGAATTACAAGCAGTCTGTAAGACCACGTCTAGAGTAAACTGTAACATTCTAGATCAGCTGCAATGGCAATTCAGCAACCTAAAAGAATTGCTAAGAATCGGAAATGGACAAATTCCGGTAGATACTGCCAGTGGTTTAATATCGATTCCATCCGAAATTTGCCAATTCACTCCAACGAAAGATGAACTCATCACTAATGTATATCCGAACATTGGTCATATTATCGGAACTACGATTGGTTGAGCGCACGCTCATTTTTAGTAGCGAAAACTATTGATGTCAATGACTTGAATTGGACTATTCAAAATCAAATTTTAGGAGAATTGCGTTCATACAAATCGATCGATCGCGTTGAAAACGAAGACGAAGTCGTCAATTATCCAGTGGAATTCCTAAACTCTTTGGGATTGCCTGGCCTGCCGCCTCATCATTTTCGTCGTACGAAATCTTCATGTGATAGTGGCAAGGATTTTGAAAGGGCCGTTCAAGGGAGAATAATACCTAATTCCGCGAATTCCTTTGACTTCAACCGATTTGCCGTTCCAATTCAAATGCATTCAGTGCCCAGTGAAACTTGCATTTGCGACGACCATAAACAATCACAAGGGCAGTCGCTGGAAGTGTCCGGCATAAATGTGGAAATTTCATGCTTTTCACACGCCAGCTATATGTGGCGTGTTCCCGAGTTGGGAAACCATTGAATTGTAAATTGAATACAATTGAAACGAATAGAATTCAATGAAATTAATATTTGATTTAATTCTATTTTCGCCAAATATTGAACGGAGCGAAGTCCGTCGTATTGCGTAACAGATGATGATAATTAATGATAATTTGCGATCGAAAAAACAGATTTCGGGTGGAATCGTGAATGCTCGAAATTAATTCAATCATAAAATCTATTTTGGGCAACACGAAGTTTGCCGGGTCAGCTGGTATTTAATAAAACTGAAAAGAAAGAGTTCGCTTGACAATTTATTGAAAATGTATTATTAAGTACGGAAATTCCCCCTAATTTTGATACACTCAGATCATAACTCCATTCAGAATCTTCCGCGTTACTTGAAAATTATTTTATTTATTTGTTGCAGATTTACTCGTCATAATATTTTAAGTACGAGAAAATTTCATAAAATAAATAAATCACAATAAAAATAAATATTCGTTCTACAACAAATCGTACAATACACAATGAGGTGCATAGCAAAACCAAAGCGTAACGAAACCAAAATGGAAAATCCATTTTTTTTTATTTTCATATTTTCCATGAAAAACAGTTGTAAAATTTCTAAAGAACAAAGTAGATATTTTCCTTTTTTGTGTTGTTGTTGTTATTATTATTTATAACATTCGTTCCTCGCATGTACGTGAATAGAGTAAATCCGGATGCTGCGTTCGCATTTTTTTTAAATACCTACGAGTACTACATACAAGTTGGAAGAACCGAAGTCAAGGTAAATTATCCACTTGACTGAATTTTAGATTATTTTTTGTGATTTGTTTGTTTATTTTTTTACTCTACCAGCATTTGCTCCCTTACAAACTTGTTACAATCATAGTATGCGGTTTGGATACAAAAATGTCTTATTATTGGAGGACTGTATTGTATCTATCATACAACAATAAGACAATATAATAAGGAAATATGGACTACATTATACAGATGTACTCCTAATGCAATAAATAATAGACATATTATAGTTGAGTTGTAGATTGAGGGAAATTTTGTATTACTGGATTATCCTTTTATTATGCTTCAGATGTATTTCGATTACATATTCGATTAGCAAAACTAACAAGATATTAGTGTACAACACTTAAAATGTTCAATTAACATGTAAATTAAATTCTACGCCTAGTTATCACTAAATTGAATCTATATATTTAGGTCACTTTTAAGCTTGAACGAATGCAAATTAAATACGTGTCCCCTAAATATAAAATTAAACACGGAAATTCAAAAAAAGTGGTAATTAGTTTATGCGTATGCCGTTTTTACACAAATCCACACTTTTTATGTGTGTTAGTCGAGAGAATTAGAAAGCATAGCCATTCCAATTGGAATTTTAGTTCTAAAAGTTCTAATCTAATTGTAGTTTTGTACATGTTAAGTAAACATTTTCTTTGTACGATTTCACAAATTAAAGTTATATTTGGAGGAAAGAAAAGTATTCAATTTATAAATATGTTAGAATAATATGTAGAATATGGTTGTTAGTTTGCATATCTCGTTTTAAAGAAAGTAAAATGAGATTCATTCAAGAATTATTTATTATTTTTTAAATAGTTGACATACTTCAAAATTTATTAATAAATTTACACGAAATTAAAAGTTTATTTGGGCTTTTAATATAATAAATTGCTTTATAATTTTAATTGCCAATAGTCATTTTATAGGTCGTTTACCATTTTCGTTCAAACTCTAAATAGAAATTCAAAATTTCGTTGCAAATTTGCTGATCTGGTTGGGGAGTGGTAATCAGGCTGGCTGGATGAGCAATTTAGCAACCTATTAGAAGAGTTCACGGAACCTGAGCCCAAATGTCTTTTTGCTCAAATTCACGATTGATTTACGATAATTCGAAGGAAATTTTCAGAGAAGAAATATAAAATATTCGATTGTTTATAACGCTTTAATCGAAAATGTGCCGCTAGCAACTGAAATAGCTTTAAAATGTTGTTAAATTGCTCCTCTTGCCTGCAAATTTCCTTCAAATTATTGTAAATCAATTGTGAGTTTGAGCGAGAAGAGATCTGGACTCAGGTTCCGTGAATACTTCTAATAGGTTGCTAAATTGACAGATCAGCAAATTTGCAACGAATTTTTGAATTTCCATTCAGAGTTTGAATGAAAATAGTAAACGGCCATTAACACGCCTTTTCAGAGATTTGGACTCAGGTTCTGTCAACACTTCCCAACCAGATCAGCAAATTTGCAACGAATTTTGAATTTATATTTAGAGTTCAGACGAAAATGGTAAACGGCCATTAGCACTCCTCCCCAGAGATTTGGACTCAGGATCCGTGAACACTTCTAATACGCTGCTAAATTGCTCATCCAGATAACCTGATTGCCACTTCCCAACCAGATCAGCAAATTTTCAATGAATTTTTGAATTTACCATTAGATTTTGGACGAAAAGGATAAACGGCTATGAACACGCCTTCCTAGAGATTTGGACTCAGGTTCCGTGAACACTTCTAATATGTTGCTAAATTGCTCATCCGGCCAGCCTGATTGCCACTTCCCAACTAGATCAGCAAATTTGCAACGAATTTTTGAATTTCCATTCAGAGATTGAATAAAAATAGTAAACGGCCATTAACACGCCTTTTCAGAGATTTGGACTCAGGTTCTGTCAACACTTCCCAACCAGATCAGCAAATTTGCAACGAATTTTGAATTTATATTTAGAGTTCAGACGAAAATGGTAAACGGCCATTAGCACTCCTCCCCAGAGATTTGGACTCAGGATCCGTGAACACTTCTAATACGCTGCTAAATTGCTCATCCAGATAACCTGATTGCCACTTCCCAACCAGATCAGCAAATTTTCAATGAATTTTTGAATTTACCATTAGATTTTGGACGAAAAGGATAAACGGCTATGAACACGCCTTCCTAGAGATTTGGACTCAGGTTCCGTGAACACTTCTAATATGTTGCTAAATTGCTCATCCGGCCAGCCTAATATTTAGAGTTAGGACGAAAATGGTAAACGGCCAATAACACGCCTTCCCAGAGATTTGGACTCAGGTTCCGTGAGCAATTTTAATAGGTTGGTAAATTGCTCCTGCGGCCAACCTGATTGAACGTAAGCTAACTTAGCCAGAAGTTACTTCAGCCCGAAAAAGCATTTAATTTTGTGTCTTAGCTAAAAAAAACTCTTCGAAAGAGATTACAATAAAAAATTAAACATTACATAAAATCCATACAAATGAATATTAAATTGTAAAATACATTTATACAATTTCGTAAATATTATTGACATTCATATATATTTACAATTCATATTTACACATTTAAAAATAAAATCTTCCTTAGAAGGAATAATTTTTTAAAATTTTCTTGTGCAGATCCCATAAATGTCTGGACCAAATGGGTGGAGGTTTCAGGCTTCCGAATCATTAGGTAACAAGATAGCAAAACCTCATTACCACATCATGGGGAATACGGGTAGAAATAATTTATTGAATCATTCGACCACCTAATTTTCCAGCACCAATCTCAGAAATGTCTGGACCAAACGGGTGTTGATTTTAGGCTTCCCGATAATAAAAAAAATAATAATTTCGGGATGAAACTCACATTTTGATTGGTTTTTTAATTTTTTTCGGGCTGAGATTTGGATTTATCATGGAAACGCACCACATAAAAAAGTATTTTCGGGATGTTTTTTTCGGGCCAAATTAACACACATCCTGATTTATACTTCCCAACCAGATCAGCAAACTTGCTACGAATTGCAAAATCATAATAGAAACATAAAATGTTCCCGAAACAACCTATTTGAGGTGCAGATTCCCTAAGCACCTCAAATAGGTTGCTAATTTGCTTATTCAGCTAGCTTGGTTGCCGCTTCCGGACCAGGTTACAAAATTTGCAATGAATTTTTGAATTCATATTTAGAGTGTGGACAAATATTGTAACCGACCGTTAACTCGACTTTCCAGAGATTTAAACTCAGGTTCCGTAAACACCTAAAATAGGTTGCTAGATTGCTTATCAAGCTAGCTTGATTCCTACTTCCCAACCAAGTCAGCAAATTTGCAGCGAATTTTTGGATTTCTATTTAGAATTTGGACGGAAATGGTGAACGGCCACTAACACGCCTTCCCAGTGATTTGGACTCAGGTTCCGTGAGCACTTCTAATTGGTGTTCGTTTAGTTAGTATTTAAGAAGAAGTAAACATCGCCGGTAATTTCTAATAGCCATTACTCAAGTTTGTTATGTCTTGGTCGAAATGGAATTCCCCATTTAGCTCAATCTGCCAAGAAACCATTTAAGTTCATTTTGGGTTGTTTATAATTTAATTGTATTTGTTATCGACTAACTTCCCACACTTATGGTAGCCTCTTCTATCAATAAATTTGATTCTGGAATGATATTTATCATATCTGACGGATCTTCTGACATGGTTGATACTGGTCTAGATGAGAGAATCTGGGAAGCTACTGTCGAAAGGTCTTTATAAGACGGAGTGCATTCACTAATTATCCTTCTTATGTTAGGTCTCCATCGAAAACCGGAGCTGCAACGAAATCGGAAGTATACTGTCGTCATTTACTAAAAAATAATGCGAACATAGTCATCCAACCGTGTGCCCGATGTAAGCGCCACGAGCACACATCGTGCAACGCCCTACGAGCACAATACTCACCAGAGGACCTGTCCAGGTGAGCGAATCTAACAACCGAGCCGGTGGTCGTGTCACTCGGCCAGACGGAGTTACCAAAAGATTTTCGACACTCGTGTCCGTAGCAGTCCCTGTGAGCCGTTTAGTATTGGGGTTTCAACCATTGTAGATCCAGAGATGAATGATTAGAGTTGAAACGTTCCTTAGCAACTGTTTTTTGGTGATTTGACTGTTTTCGCTTCACTTCCTGCAAGTGAACGTGTTATAGTGTTATTACTACTTGGGCTGAAGCGACTTACGAACCGCATCAGTTCGCAACAATACATGAAAACATGTGTTTAGTGTCTTAAAAACGAATACATTCTGCTCAGAAATATGACGGGTGGGTGGATGAGTTTGTTCCTTCAAATGATGCCTAAAAGAGGAAACGAAACCTGAATGTGGCCTGAGAGCTGGTTTATTCTCAACCATAGATGAGTTCCGCCGACGTTGTACCAAAATCCTCGCGAAAAATCGTTCGAAGTCTCCAATCTGTTATGGATCATAATAGCGGCCTTAAGAGTTATGTGCCATCTTTTGATGACACCATTTGCTTTAGGGTTATAACTTGTGGTTCTTTTTCTTTGAAATCCCAGTAGTTTTGAGCTCTCCAAACAGCTCAGATTCAAACTGTGAACGCTGGTTCGTGACAATTGATTCCGGGACTCCGAAATGAGTAATCCATCCAGTTAATAAGACTAACGCCACAGGTTCTGCTCGAATGTCTGCAATAGAAATAACCTCTGGCCAGAAGATGGAAGAGGTCCGACAATATCTATATGAATTTAAATGAATCTCTGGGATACCAGCGGAAAATTTCCCAAGATTTCTGGCATTCTAAACAATTTTGTGCCAATTTACGTGCGTCTTTATTTACTGCAGTCCAGATAAATTTCTTTGCGAATATTTTTGCTGTGGTGGTAATTCCTGGGTAAGCCATGTTATGAATAGACTCAAAAACTATTCTTCGAAACGCGTCAGGTATGTATGGCCGGTTTATTCCTGTTGAGGTCTCACAGATAATAGGAAGGAACTAGGTAATGACATCACTTGGAATTTCAGCTATTCCTTGCTTTCCATTAGTTCCATTATCCATTATCATCGTGTTGTGCTTCAGCAATGTTTTCATAATCAATTGTCATTCTCTGTTCAGCAAACATATTGTATGCCGGTCGTAAATTGTTCTATAAAGTCCAAGTGTCTGAACTGTCTTGGAGAAGCTTTAGCTGGATTCTGCTTAAACGCAAATATTTGTGGCTTATGATCCGTGAAGAGTAGTAATGGTCTGGAATAGGCCGCCAACCTCTCATTTAGTTTCACCGAATAAAAACCAAGTGGCTGCCAAGTAAATGAGACTCTCTGCTGAACAACGGCATCCAGTGCCAAACCCAACGCGTCAACCTTAATCATGAGTCTGGCTTCCGAAATATGATGTACCAGAAGGATAGCTTCAATTAACTGTTGCTCGCTGATAAATGTCTGTGATGCTTCTATTGTCCAATTAACCGCTCGTTTGTCATTTTTCTTACACCCCTTAAGGTAGTCGTTTAATAAAGCTTGGTTACCCGCTGCGTGTGGGAATCGCCTATACAAATTAAGCATATCCAAATAACGTCTAAGTTGCTTAATAGTCTTCGGTTGATCATATTTCACAATAGCGTCGACCCTTTTTCTTGTAGGTTTAACACCTTGTGCAATAATGTTATGTCCTAGGAAATTTATCTCGCTCTTTGCAAAAACACATTTATCGACTTAGATAATAAGTCCAGTATCTCTCAATCTCTGGAACACAATTCTTAAATGGTTTAGATGTTCCTCACGAGTATGCGATGCTAACAATAGAGCATCTATGTATATACAAAACAGAAACTCAACCCACTGAAGACGGAATGCATAAACCGTTGGAAGGATTGGGCGGCGTTCCGTAAACCGAACGTCATTCTCATAAACGTGAAGAGTCCGAATGGAGTGGAAATCGCTGTCTTTGGGCCGTCACGTGCTTCGATGGGAATCTGATGATATGCTCTAACCAGATCCATTGTAGTGAATATCGCACACCCATCTAATTGATATGCAAAATCCTGAAAATGAGGAATGGAGTATTGATCAGGTTGTGTTACGTTATTAAGAGCCCGGTGATCACCAGAAGGTCTCCAATCACCGTTTTTCTCCGCGACAAGAAGAAATGGACTTGACCACGGACTATCGGAGGGCCTACAAATACTTTGTGACATCATGAATTCAGAAGAGAAGTCTTCTTGTTTTAGCGCGTACAGCTGGTCCACGAGTTTCTATAGCTTGTGTTACTGAATGTTTAACTTGTTTTGGTTTTGCCGAACATATTTGAATAATTTCCTTATACTCGACTAGAAGCGAAATGATGTCGGCATCTATCGAATGATGATCAATGGAAGTAAGTGTGTTGACTGAAACCACTAAATTAACGTTAGTGGATCTAATAGACGTTTGCGTTTGATATCGACCAACAAACCGTATTCGTTAAGAAAATTGGCCGAAAACGAACGCCTGAGGCCCAAATCCAGTTGAAAATTTCATTCATTTTTGTGTTCATCTGTTTTAAGCTTCTTTTGGCTTAGCTCTTTCGAGTTCCCCTTTCGGTTGCTACGTAGAGTGCCACAAGTATTTGTTCTATGAGACATCAAAATGTTGGACTGTTACTATAGTTGTCCATGAACAATCTGTGTCCTTTTTCTAAATATGGAGCCATCAAACGTAAAACTAGCGAATTAAGTTTTGTAACTAAAGGAATAAAATTTTGTTTTCCGCCATATATTTCCAAATTGAAAACAAAGCCAGTTGGATCACAAAGCTCATAAAACTTGATTCTATTTTTAATATTCTGCTTAAAATGTTATCTGCCCGAAATAGTAACAACGACTCATCCAATGAAAGAGTTTGGTTCGGCTGATTTACTTCCTGACACTTTTGACTAAATAAATGGATTTATTTTATTTAAGTGAGTTTCGCCTAATTGTTGATTAACGTTCAAACATCTCAAAATCTGCTCAAATCGGCGTTCTGATATGGTGTTTGGAAAAACTGGGTGATGATATAATGGATGTCTTGAAAAAGGTTTTCAAAAAGGATTCAATTGCCCGTGCAAAAGACAAAGACCAATCAATTTTGACATTCCAGATATAGCAACTGGCTTGAATTTTACGCTCTTTACTGCACAGTCTTTCGCCATATGCATTAGTTGAATCTAATAATAATTTGAACGACTCACCACCAAAAAAATGTCAAACACCTCCCTCGATGTCCAAAGTTCTTCGATATTTTCCTCTTCCATATGTTCGCCTAGTTCTTGCGGAACAGTATCCCCATCTATATCGTTTTCACATCCGGCAAACTGTCACTATTTTTACTGTTTTCTTTGCCGCTGCTACTGCCTTTGTCGATATAATCGGGATCGCCAAGACTATCATCCGTAGAGAAGTCAATTTCTTCTTCGGAACCACCACTATCCAATTCTTCAAATAAAGCCAATAGTCGCCGTTGCGTCTCTTCGTAGCTCTCCATTTTACAATATTTATAAAAAAACACACCAATAAAATCGGTCTGCTCAACTCGACACTTTTTTTGTATACTAACGTGTTTTATATGGAAATCACCACTGCATTTGACAGAAATATAGGTACTACAATGTACTGCATTTCAGGGCATTAAAACAAAAGCGAGTAAGTACAGATGGTATATTTTGATAATGTAAAGAGAAAAAACAATTCAAATGAGAAGAGCTAATTCTCATAAAACAAAACAACGAAAATACAAAGAGAAAATAAAATTGTAGTGTCATAGCAGTGGTGACCCATTGGAAAGCAATGGATATACTGCAATTGCAGTGGGTGTCCGCGAATGTGTTAAGCATGTGCCACATTTGTGGTATCTATAGGCCTATTAAAACTGATATACATTTGTCGAAACATGAAGGAATGAGGAACATGCATTATTTTTATTTTGGAATTTGAGGTCCAGATCAAAACTTTATATATATTTTTTGGGGATGGATTCTAATTTTCTGTTATTTTGTATTTTTTCGGACTGAAAGGCTTTTTTACTTAAGCGAGAACACAAACATTTCATGTACGTAAAATTACTGTATTACAGATGAAACAGCAATGGCGCATTCTACGAGTATCTACACATTTTTACAACATAAATAACTGGAATCGTGAAGCACTTAAAATGTAAGCATAACTTTTTACGTTATTCCTTATACACAAATATTTTTTTTACGAAACAGTTAAAAACAAAGTTATATTTTTAAAAGTCATATACCATCGAGAACATCAGACAAAACAGATTTATCTTTATTCCTTATAAATATTCCAGAATTATACACAATTCCTTAATGTTAAAACTTAAATTAGTTAATTGCTTTTTTATTATGAGTCACGATTTAAATATTAATAATCATAATAATAATAACAATAAAAACAAGAAATTTGTGTTCGTTGGCAAAGTTCTTTTGTACTTGCTTAATTCTAGGTTATATAGACGGAAAACGGTGAAAGTTTGAAAACAACATAAAATATTAAAATCTTTACGGTGCACAGTCTTATATACGAGTATTAAAGTCCCTCATCACACCATCACCATAAAAAAAATATTTTTATGCTGATTAATCGATTTAAAAATAAAAAAAAGCATAAAACAATTTTAAGGATAATAAATTACAAAATTGAGATAAATTACCTTATAGGAACCAAGATTTTTAACGGAACATCCAAGTTTAACATTTCGTCCAGCGGGTACTGTAACATTTTCTATAACATCAGTAAATTCTGGTTCTTCTATCACCGCTAAAACAAAAGATATCAAAATACAAAATAAATTGAATTAATTCCTTATTCTATTTAAGTAATTTTTCGTAATTTTTAATTGCCTACAGCCACCTCAGTCCGCAACCCACGTCATATTGAATTGTGGGAGCACAGATTAAATATAAATCATAATAAAACGAAATTGTAATTAATATTGTTTTAATTAAGAAATAATAAAAAAAATGTAAATTATGTTGTTGTTTTTTATGACGCTTGTTTTAACTTATTTTACGAGGGAATAATAATTATTTATAGGTGAAAATAAAATCTCGGTTTATTGTTTCTTAATTGAAATGTCGTTTATAAACTATATACATTGTATTTCAAGGTAATTAATTATTTCAGGCGTAGAACATAATGGTTGATTTAAAAGATATTTTACACGGTATTTGTTACTTATTTGTAACCGGATATATCGATAGCAGTGTGGTATAATAGGCAGAACGGCAAACTAAACCATTACTACATAAAGAACTGAAATAACCACATGAGATGACCCTTAATAGGCTAGTAATACGGTAATTAAATGCTCCACCTCTTCCAACTAAAACGATGGGTTCTGCTAGGTTTAGACCAAGTTAGCAGAACCCATATCAACCAATGTTGTGCCGTATTGTCTACACCGCGTAGATAATCAATATGCTACATGTGTAGAGAACGTATGTAGACGATTAAAACAGTAACGTCGACAATGTAGAGAATGTTGAAACTTATTGTTTTTGTTAGAAACCAGCAAAACTCTATGATTTCTTTGTTGTTGGATCCATTTCGCGTCGATGGAGATTTATTTCTTCTTCACCGAAAATCATCATTCCTTGAAAAGTTATAGGGGCTAAGAGTGTTTAGTACGTTCAATTCGCAATTCGATAAACTTTCATTGTAAGCGATTTTCCATAAAACTTTTCCATGTCCTAGAATACCCCCACCAAATGGTATGTGTGCATTCGAGATAATGAGGATCTAATCTAACCGAAAATTTCGAGTGTACACTTAGTATTTGGTGGGGGTATTCTTGGACATGGCAACATTTTGTGGAAAATCGCTTACAACGTAAGTTTATCGAATTGCGAATTGAACGTACTAAACACTCTTAGCCCCTATAACTTTTCAAGGGATGATGATTTTCGGTTGGATAAGATTCTTATTATCTCGAATGTACACTTAGTATTTGGTGGGGGTTTTCCTAGGACATGGACAATTTTTATGGAAAATCGCTTAATACGTACGTAGTTTATCGAATTGCGAAATGAGAATACTAACACACTTAGTCCCTATAGCTTTTCAAAGGATGATGATTGTCGATTAGATTAGATCCTCATTACCTCGAATGTATACTTAGTATTTGGTGGGGGTGTTCGAGGACATGGGAAAATTTTATGGAAAGTTGCTTACAACGTAAATTTATCATATTGCAAATTGAGCATACTAAACACCCTTAGCCCCTACAACTTTTCAAGGGATGATGATTTTCGGTTGGATAAGATCCTTATTATCTCGAATGTATACTTAGTATTTGGTGGGGTTTTCCTAGGACATGGAAATTTTTCATGGAAAATCGCTTACAACGTAAATTTATCGTATTGCAAATCGAGCATACTTAACACCCTTAGTCCCGTTTATTAACCCGAAACACTTAGTTGAGGTTTTCTATATTTTAAAAATCGTGTAAAGGATTTGTATATTTCTCGTTTATGCGAAGTTTTACGAATACATTGAAATAAAAATGGCGGATTCAAATATTTAGGAAAGTTTAGGAAATACTTCACTACCATCGTTTCGAGATGTACATAACAGACGGTATTGTTCAGAGAATTGCATTCATAGCCGCTAATTTAGCAACGTACCGTTTTGTATTTGGTCTCGTTAAAATAGATCTCGGAACTCGATTCTGACTAGATTCAAAAATTTTAATTTAATTAAAAATTTCTCGGTTATTACCCACCCCGCCATTACTCCTCCGTCATTTTCCGTCCGTCATTCGCCTCGATTATTAGATGATTAAGGGATCGTCTGATACCATTTCTTCGGTAAAAAATTTGATATCAAATCCTACTAGAAACGTGATGGTTGATAAAAAAACCCAAAACAACTTAAAACATGAAAACGTTTGCAAACATTAGCTAGTTACGGAACAATATACCAGTTTGAAAAGCTCAATATAGAACTATAACATACTATATATCGCAAAAAATTGTAAACCTGTGTTAAATTCAAATTTTGTAAAAATCAGTGTAAATTTTAGGTAATGTACATAAATATGTTGTTATGTTATTTAACATAGTCGTGGTATGATCCTTCGTCTATCTAGAACAGTAACCCTTTCCATGATATTTTAACCGAGAGCTGAGATTATGGTTTTTCTCGTCAATCGATGGTCCAAGATCGAAAAGTACTCTTCAACAAAATACTTTCCCATACACATGACATTTATCGAAAAATGCTCCAATCGTAATTGAAATTCACCTAGCTATTCTCTATGTGATGCTGAGCAATTACGTAGAACATCACTTTAAACTACCCAAATCTGGGCCATCAGCTACGGCATTTCTGTTATTATGAATATTTTCTGAGAATATCATGTTTATTTTCATGACGATTAGAGCATTTTTAGAAAATGGTAATTTGTGTGGGAAAATATATTGTTCAAGAGTGCTTTTCGATTTTGGGGCATCGCTTGGAGAAAAATCATGTGGGAAAATGATTTGGGTAATGGCGGGAGTTAATAACGGGAGGGCATTAACCGGATGGGTAATGGTGGGCAGGTATTGTTCGGGGTAATATGCGGAGAATAAATGTTGGGATTAATTGGTCGGCGATACCCCCAGATTAGCTGTGGGATAAAGCCAAATCCAACAAATACGCACAAACTAACATTTAATAATTATATAATTCATATAAAACATAAAAAATTTAAATTTACGAACGGGTACCATCGGTTACCGAAGCATCGATTAATCAAAATGCTGGTCGAGGCGGTAGACAGGGCTTGACAATAGATTTAGGTTGTTTACTACTGCATTGGCCATTAAACGTAAATTTGAACATTCTTAAATTCGAGAAGTATACTAATATAACTAGATACAATTTTAAGCAATTCAACGGTGATCATTTCACTTTGTTGAAGGTACACTTCAATGGAAAGAAGCAAACTTTAGTACAGACAACTGTCTATGAAAATTTCGTAAAATATTGCGTGCAGATGCTCGATATCGAAAGTAAATGATTCGTGGAAATGGTGCTACATATAATAGGATGCATAATAGGTACCATAATAATTGGAAAATTAGGAAATAAGAAAATGTTAGGCAGATCTAAGCCGAACAGCCTATTAAATAAATTTTACTACAAACATTTATAACTAATGTTTTGATTTGACCTAACGGAGGCAGATGCAACTGGTGGTTTTTGATTTGTACCCATTTGTGGAAATTCGCAATTGAAGTGTAAAACTGTCAAAGGAAAAACAACAAGGAAACAACAAAACAAGTAATAATCTACATTGTCTACGAATATTCTACATACTCTACGAATTTTCGACATTGTCTACGCCAAAATTAATTGATTACGCTATTTTCGACACCAACATGTCGACAATTCCAAATTACGCGTAGACGCACAACACTGATGACAACAAACGATTTAAAAACAATTGGAAAATTAAAGGTTAATTTTAAGCTAATTAGAAAAAGCTAGAAAAAGCATTAGGCTTTATCACTTCAAATCTAGCAGAACCTACATCGAAAATCGAACCAAAAACGAAATTAGAACCAACACAAGATCAATTGGCATACAAATAATTTTGGGCTCATGGTCTACTCGAATGCCCAATTAAAAATTTTGAGCTCCATTCGTTCTTGACCAAACTTCAGGTCATCTAATCTAAAGCTAGCAGAACCAAAATTGAAGATCGGACTAAAAACGAAATAAGAACGAAAAACTTGGTCTACTGACATACAAATAATTTTAGGCTTATTGTAGCCTTATCAAATGCCCCATTAAAATTTTTTCGGATCAACTCGTTCTTGACCAAACTTTGGGCCATCTTATCTAAAGCTAGCAGAACCCGCATCCAAGATCAGACCAGAAACAAAATTAGATCTCAAAACAAGATCTACTGTCAAACAAATAATTTTAGGTTCGAGTGGAGGTCACAGTTTTTTAATGGGGAATTTGATTAGGCAATAATGAGCTTAACATTATTTGTATGTCAATTGATCTTGTTTTCCGTTCTATTTTCAGTTATGGTCCGATTTTCGATTTGGGTTCTGCTAGCTTTAGATATGATGGTCTGAAAATTCGTCAAGAACGAGTGGAGCCCAAAAATTTTAAATTTGGCATTTTATTAGGCCATAATGAGCCTAAAATTATTTGTTTGTTAATTGATCTTTTTGCGTTCTAATTTCGGTTTTGGTCCGATTTTCGATTTAGGTTCTGCTAGCTTTGGAATAAATGGCCTGCAGTTTGGCCAAAAACTAGTGGAGCCTTAAGATTTTTAATGGGACATTTGATAGAACCATAATGAGCCTAAAATTATTTGTTTGTTAATTGATATTGTTCTGCGTTCTAATTTCGGTTTTGGTCCGATTTACGATTAAGGTTCTGCTAGCTTTGGAATGAAAGTCCTGAAGTTTGGTCAAGAACGAATGGAGTCCAAAACTTTTTATTGAGGAATTTGATTAGACCATAATGAGCCGAAAATTAATTTCGTTTTTGACCCGATTTTCGGTTTACGTTCTGCTAGCTTTGAAGTGATAAAGCCTTATGCTTTTTCTAGAATGAGCAGGATAAAAAAAATTAAATAGGGCATTTAATTGTTTTAACTCTTTTTTTTTCTAAAGCTAGCAGAACCCATCGTTTTAGTTGGAAGTGGTGGAGCCCAAAATGTTTTAATAGAGCATTTAATTAGCCTATCATTAGCTTAAAATTATTCATACTATCTGGTAATGTTCCGCTGTATGGGTTCAAGGGTTGTAGGGTTTACGGTAAACTCCATTTTCTCATTATTTTCTCTAAACTTTCACGTTAGCCAGCCTGATAAAGTTTCTGTCTGTTAGGAGTAAATTATCTTATTTTCCTAGAAGCCAAATAAGTTAACATATTAAACTATTCGGTAGTATACGGACCGACTTCTACGCTGGCCTTAATTAAGTGAACTACTGGGAAAGTGTTTCATTCGATACTATTCAACATTATAAAGTAAGTTGCGCACTATTAAAACAAGTAAAATATAGAATAAAAATTACTTAAAACTAATTCTAACTTTTACAAGTATTTTGAACCTTTTTAAATATTTAATTTAAACGTTTTCTGGGAAGCTAATTTATCTGTTGGGTCTTGGCATTGGCGGAGGAAGGTTGTAGATAGGTTTATCACCCGTCCTCTTTTAGAAAAATAAGTCCTTCGTCCTTCACTGTAGTCCCTCATGTCATAAGAAATATACATATATAGGGTGTCCCAGAATTGGACGATCAATGAAACAGGATGATATTGAAGCTCATTTCCAACAAAAACAACCAAATCAAGTTTTTTCAAATTGTTGATGGTGCAAAAGTTATTCCACTTTTAGTGTTTTTTAGTGAAATCGCAAGCGCACCCACCAAAAATTTGAGAGAGTAATTGGAATGGTGGCAGACGACCCATCTTTAAGTGTTCGTGGTCCATAAAGTCGTTCGTGAGTGCCACGGTCCACGTTGCATCGTATTTAACAATAAATATATTTGCACTTTTTCCCTGCTGACTTTGAAAAAAGGGGCAATTTTGTCAAGAAATGCTACGTCGATTCCAAGAAAATTCGCAGTTTATTAACAATATTTTATGGAGTGACGAAACATATTTTAAAAGGGAGGGGATATTTAATATCCATAATTTGCACTATTGGGCCCGCGTAAATCCAAAAAAAAGTGCGGTGTAGTCGGTCTCAACACCAATTTGGAGTGAACATGTGGGCAGGAATAGTCAACGGAAAATTGATTGGCCCATTTAAACTTCCACGTCATATCAACGGAGTAGTCTATTTAAGTTTCCTACAAAATGACTTATTCTTGATGATGTGTCTCTGTAAACTCGTGGAAATATGTAGCTGCAGCATGATGAAGCTCCCACTCACTATGCACTATGCATCCATTGCATGGCCAACGTGGTCATCTGATTTAAATCCTTTAGAATTTTTTCTGTGGAATTATTATAAGGAGCTGCTTTATTAAAAAGTAAACCAGACCATAATTGAAATGCCGAATATTTTTAAAACTAATGAACGTGCGTTTTGACGGATTAAGCAAAATTGTATACGGCGATGCCGATTATGTATTTTGGCAATGTATATAAAGTTAGATCAGGATTAATCCCATAAAACGACGATGGCAACACTAAACTATCACGACAGGTTTTCATCCCAGCATATTACTATCAGCCCAGAAATTTTAGCATCCCAGGAATATTTCATCCCAGGAAAACTATATTGAGAGGAAACTATCATCCCAGAAAATAAAGTTAGCCCAGCTGTTCGTATAGTGATAGCGAAAGTTCACTATCCGATCAATATCAGCCCGAGAATTACATCCATTCCATAAAAACTATTTTTAATATTTTTAACTACATAATAACAAAAGTGTTAACATTATATTAATGGGACGAAAGAAATCATAGGATCAGTTTCATGAAACTTGTATGTGTCCAAGCGGCGCAATTGAATTATAAATTCATAAAATCATTAAATTACTCACTCTTTTGATGTTCAATCGCTCCCACAGCTCATTCTATAGAAGTGTCGGACCAGCACGAATGCTTTTTAGATGCGGAACACTAGCTTCTTCACAGAGGATCAGTTTCATGGAACTTCTATGTGTTCAAGGGGCGCAATTGAATTTTAAATTCTCAAAATCATTAAATTACTCACTCTTTTGATGCTCAATCGCTTCCATAGTCCATTCTATATAAGTGTCGAATAAAGACGAATGCTTTATAGATGCGGCACTTGTATGAAGATATTAGTATGCCGCATCTAAAAAGCATTCGACCTAGTCTGACACTTCTATAGAATGAGCTGTGGGAGCGATTGAACATCAAAAGAGTGAGTAATTTAATGATTTTAGGAATTTAAAATTCAACTGCGCCGCTTGGACGCATAGAAGTTTCATGAAACTGATCCTGTTTGAAGATGTTACTGTTCCGCATCTAAAAAGCATTCGTGCTGATCCGACACTTCTATAGAATGAGCTGTGAGAGCGATTGAGCATCAAAAGATTGAGTAATTTAATGATTTTAGGAACTTTATATTTCATTGCGTCACTTAAGCCAACAAACTTTTGCATTAAAATATTTCGTTTTACTTTAGATTTTTTTGTTATGTCGCGATAGAATAATATAATTTATGACATAAAATCGTGATAGTTTTTGTAGTATTGCCACATAAGGTTTACCTTATGTTTGATTTTTGTGGGATGAAAGTCTGGGATAACTTTTTTTTACCTATTTTGGCAAATGGTGGACACTTCGAACACTTATTATAATTTTTAAAACTAATAAAAAAAATTAATTTTATTAAATTTATTTTATTTCTGTAAAGCATCGATTTTTGTTCAGTGGATTTTTTAATAAACACGACTTGCCTTGTGAAAAGATTGATAAAAAAAATTATGTTGTGTCGCAAATTATTAGTGTCGCATATTTGATCTGATAGTGGGCCAACTTTCTGTAGTACGTTCTTTTCCCGATGGCGTCACTTAAACGTCAATAAACACATTTTGAGATACAAAGAGACTTTACAGAAGCATTGTTTTTATTTGACAGAAGATGATATATTGATGTTATTGGACAGGCACACTCTTCTAGATTCTATTAAAACAGAAAGTTAAACAAAAGAACTGTTGGTTGTTTTTAAATTAATTTTTTGGTGGGTACACGATTTCTCTAAAAAACTCTAAAAGTGGAATAACTTTTGCACCATCAACAATTCGAAAAAAATTTACTCGTCTGTTTTGGTTGGAAATGAACTCCCCATAATTACAATTACATTTTTTACTGTCATTAATCATTATTTACATTTTTTGCGTAAAAAATGTAAACAATTATTGTTTACGCGTAATTGCACAACACTGCTCCCCCTATCATCTTGTTTCGTTTGAACGTTCAATTCCGGGACACCCTGTATATCCATAAATGTTTATTGTGAAAAATGAAACGTTTAATTCTTACTAAAACTACATAAAGCTTTGTGATTGCGAATATTTTCCTAGAGCTCCGACTTATTCTTAAAAGACTACAACAACGACTAATATTGGTTAAACACTAACAAATAATTTCCAAACTAGGCATCAAGAAATTATAAACTAATATTTATTAATTCGCACTTAAAAGAGAATTGACGGTTCTTGAATATTCTACAGAAAAAAATTATATGATCCCAGGCCCCTAAGGATTGACGATTTTAAAGCATTATTGAATATCTAATTTCACTGACCTTTTCCGGTGTTACTAATTGATCGACATGGTCGGTGTTTAGCAACTACAGGAAAATTCAGGGAACCCCGATATTCAATAACTCTCAATTACTGTTGTTTTTTTACAAGTAAATTACATGTAAATTACATACGCTTATTTTTTACACATTGTAAAGTAGAAAATGATAAATGAATAAAAATTATCTATAAAGATGATGATGTAAGAGTGAGATGTCCAAAACATTTCCATATGATAAAGCTATATGGGTAAAACTTGGTTAGGTAGATAAATTCTCAAAGATTGTTAGGTTGTGTTAGGCTGTTTTTGTTTTCCTTTTTTCTAAATCGACGATGTATTTTCTGGTTCGAGCCATTTAATTTTCTCATCGGTAGCCTTAGCGCCCAATTTATCCTTTTCGCCTTATTGATTCTGTGGACTGTAAGCGTAGCATTCTGATTCGTTACATGATACTTGTGAATTACCGTTATAATCAATTCAGAAGTCCCTATTCAAGTAATATTAAAGCTGTGTGAGGCTTACTCGCTCTTCAAATTTTATGAGGCTCCGAGTTTCAACTGTAAGTTGTTGTTCAACTAACAACATTGAGGACACTGGAGGATATCAAAAAGACTGGCGGTGAAGTTGTGAATCAAATGGAGTTTCACTTCTCTTGGAACTGGTTTATCCTGGCCTACATGGCTTTAGTTGAAAAATATCCAAAGGCATAATTTGGTGGTGTTCAATTTTTTAAATTTTCTTCACATTTGCTGGGCTGTCGACTAAATAGATTTAAGAAAATTCTTCAGACGAAGACGGGATGCCTGGGATTATGAAATTAATCTTCTTCTCGTTTCCTAACATTGGAAGATATGTAACAGAGGGCGTAAATATTTTACGTTTATAACGAACAATACCACCAAATAGTGTCTTATGATATTCTTCATCTAAAGCCTGTACAATAGTCTCGAGAGACGTTGAAATTTTATTTGTTTCACAATTTAAGCGCCGGTCTTATTCGCAACGAGCTTGACCATAATGTTTCTTTATGGTATATCTAGTGTATATTCCTGCGAGAGTAGATACTCGAACTCTATGCCTTAACCAAATTTGGTTCACCCAATGGCAATCAAATCAATTTTATCAAAGCTGCATTCTAAAACTGTACGATTCATAACAAATGAAACCAAACAGTGGCAACTAGATTAAACGATTTATTTATTTCGAGGACCTCAGCACCATCTGTGGGGCGGAGATGAGATGCCTTAAATGATGAAGAAAATTCAAATAACATCCGCATCGAGGTACCAATCACCACGGCATCGAGTACGAGAATTAAAAACCTCGAATATTGGTATCCTGACTCGTATTTCGAGGCCAATGATTCGCAGTCATCCTCTGCATTCAGAACTTGTTTACGGTACATTTGTATGGCTTGAGTATCAAACAGAAATAAGATATGCACGGCATCAGTTTAGTTTGTGGCTGTATAATACACTACGTTCAATAGAAATTTTGAAAAATATCCAAGCTGGTGATCGATATGATTTTACCAGGCCAAAGCAGAAATTGGGTGGAAACAAAAGCACTGCGATTCGGCGGCTACTGAAGGTGTTCAAGGATTAAAATCGCTTGATGTGCGTGTCGTAAACTATAGAGTTGCATTTTTGCCTTTTAGTGTTCAGGTATCTACAACAATATTCTCGGAACTGACCTATCAAAAAGTAAAGTAACCACGGAAGATATAAAAATAGATGAGTGATGCGGCAAGAAGAAATAAGAAATAAAGAAATTAAATAATTTTTTTTAAATTACTTGGAACATTTTATTTTTATTCTTTGGCAAATGCTTATTCTAAATTTTCATAATTAAGCTAAGTAACTTTGCCACGATACCTTTATCACGATACCGGATTAACAGAAAGCGCGTTTCAATTTTTCCTTCACATCGGCTGGGCTGTCGACTAAATTGATTTTGGAATTTTCTTCAGACGAAGGCATTTTCGCGCCCATGCTCAGCAGGTATTTAGCAGAGGACGTTAATATTTTTTGTTGATTAATAGCACCAAATTGTGTCTTTTGATATTTTTCATCTAAAGTCTGTAACCAGGTACAAAAGTCCCGAGAGAAGTAAAACTCAGAGATTTGCTACATAACTTCAGTGCCAGCCTTTCTTGGAGTTGAGCTGTGTCATCAGTGATGCAAGTTAATTTTGCTTAGTATCAACTCGGTTACATGAAAAAACATTGTAGTGTAAGTAGGTTTCACATACAATCCTTCACTGTCTGATCTAACCTCACATCCTATCTTGAGGAACTTGGCGACTTTACTTATCGTCACAAACTAAGTTATGTGTGGCATCCCCATGGGGGCAGTGCCCCACTATCGGGAGTTTAGCTTAGTTACTTCATGCTGATTTCGTTTTTTGATATTAAGTTCATCTTTTTCTTTTTAACGTGTTTTTTTATCTGAGTCTGGTATCTAAGGTCATCCCTAGATATTTAGCCTTATTTGCAACAGAATATGCTGACCGTTAATTATTACAGGTTCGTAGCTGACTTTTAGATTAGTAAAACTCACAAGCGTGAATTTCGATTTATTGGAGCACGATACGCCACATGTTTGTCCATTTTATGATTTTATCGCATGCTTCTTCGAGTTTCGTTCTCAATTCCTCGATAGCGTCTCCTGAGAGAACTGCGTTATAACGGTAATATCGTTTAATTGAGGTACATCTCTAGTAGAGAGCAGGTAAATAATAAGTCCCAAAACACTACCCTGCGGGATTCCTGCCGAAAACTTTTTTAGTTCGGGTGAGCAAACATTTTTCCTCTCTAATGTATTATCAGTGACATATGTAAGCCTATGAACCTGCTCAATAGTTCTGTGCTTATCTCTATTGAACATGGCCTACAAATTGTTGCCTAACATTTTACTTGCCAGGCTCATCACTCTCACCGAAATATACAATGGCGACTATCAATGTGGTTTTCGTTCGAACCGACCGACACCTGACCAATTTTGCACCACGTCCTCATCGATTTTGGAAAAATGTTGCGAGTACAATGTAACCATCGACTATATAAAGACTTCTGGGATTATGGGCCGTACGTAGTATTGCAATCGAGTCTGAGTTTGTATGTAGTATTGCAATCGAAGAAACTGTATCAGACTCCTCCTTCATATTTAACAAATAAGGCCAATTTCTTGGATATGCAGATCAAACACAGTTTCATATCACTCGATCACCGCGCAAGAAGACTTTGGAGGTGAAGAGTAACAAAATCAAAATTTATAAAATACTCAGCATCTCCATGGCAAATCTCGGAATCGGCAACCATAATTTGGATAACGTTGAAAACTTTAAATACATCGGGTCAGTAATTACATCGTCAAATGATATGCAGGTAGAAATAAAAACCCGAATCGCTGCCGGACAAAGAGCTCGTAGTCGTACAAACTCGCGCATTATAACGCACTCATAAGACCTGTGTTGACTTTCGGAAGAAGGCCAAAAGAAAGGTCATTCGTTTCATCTTAGGGCCAATTAAAGTCGTGCAAAACGAATATAGCATTCGAATGAATTACGAGATAAAGCAACTTCTCGGAAGTTGCGATATCATCGGATTCATCAAACCCACAAAAATAAACGTATGATTAGTAAACTGTTCCACCAACAGCCAGCCGGTGTGCGACGTAGAAAAGATCCCGACAGGCGTGAAGAGTAAGTCCGACGTATAATATGATGTCGAAACTGGAGGGCGAGAGTGATACGAGTAGATCTAGCGATAGAATAAAAGCTGCGGAGAGGTAGAAAATCGTGAGAAATTATCTTTGTACTACTCCATGTAAATACCTTGAGGAACAACTCCTCTGTAAGGTAGAGGAGGCACTAGCGAACTGATTAACAACTAGCCTGAGTGCGTGAGGTATAAGATATAACCGGAACCATAATAACTGCATCAGGTAAAACTTCTGAGTCTGAATTTAGAGGCCATGAACCCTATCTTTATAAATTGAAACTATTTTTGCAGTTATTAAAAAAGCTTTGGAAACGTTCCTCCTCAATGTGTTAATCCATCTATTCAGCACTTCTTTCAGTTTTTCATCCTGAGACTGCAGACGGCTTCAGGACCCCAATAATTTGAGTTACCTCTTCTTCACTAACAGTACGGAATTTTAATTGAACATCTACTATATACTCCGGAACTAAACTTGTCTGAGGTCAATTAAAGTTACATGCGTTTTCGAAACCCTTATTCATCTCGTTGGCAACAGAGTGTTCGTTGACTACCGAGCCTGGTTGTTTTGTTTTGTTGAACATAGCAAGTTTCAACAAATTATTAGGAGCTATATCCGTTACATTTTCCCAATTTCGAAGCATAAAAGTCCCGTTTCGCTTTCCGAATTCTAGAAGCAGTCAATGCTTTTCGGTGATAAAACCTTGAACGTAATCGAAAATGCGTTTCTCTTTGTGAACAGGAATCGACTTAACAAATTTATCCTATTTTAAATCCACTTTAATAAAAATATTGCAAATGCAACTCAAAAAGTTATCTATTTGTGATCCCGGGCACCTGTATGAACATATTAAATGTAAATTAAAACACAAATTCCGCCTGCCCCCTCAACATACTAGGTGTGTTGATTAAACGTACTTAATTATAGCGTATCCAAAATTCAACTGGTACAACGAGTTCAATTTCATATTTAAAACTAGAAAGGAAATGTACTAACCGACTCAACGTCGTCTTCCAACCCCTAATATTGAAATATATTACGTTCACATTATAATTTATTTTCGCTTGATCGTCAGAATACTGGAATCCAACTGCAGATTTAACGATATACAGTAATCCATTTATTTGAGACATGTCATGTTCATGTTATCAGCTGGCACAAACAGAAACAAAATCAAGTGTAGTGTTTCAGCTGGTAGATGTGCGACCTTGTGGTTTCTTGGAATGTAATCACTTTGGAAACTGATTAAAATTAAATGATAAAAAACAAATTAGAAGATAATAGCAAAGTGTAAACCAGAGATTTGGTGATGTGAGTGAAACCGCTCAAATCAAATAAAATAAACTAGAACTAAAAAAGAAAACTGTAGTGTAGTGTTTGTGGAAAATCTTGACTAAAGGGTTGTGTGTTACACTTTGTGTGACTGTGTAAAATTAATCTTACATATTGTGTAGTAAAGTGTCTTGTGATGTGATGTTTACCTTCTTACAAATTTGCTATTCGTTCAAGGTAAGGAAAAGTTTTATTATAAAAAATTACACTTTCTTCTGCTTGTCGTAATAGAATTTGTCTATTTGCAAGATCATTTCTAATAAAAATTTGTGTGATATTGTAAATTCCCGTTTATGGGAGAATAGTTTTATGAACGCGTTCTTTTTCTCAATGGTTCGGAATTATGCGAGCTTTGCAAGAATTTTGCGGCGGGCGTTCCCAACGTTTCCTTGTTTGATTGTGCAACCTTCTTCCCGATGTGTTGTGCACTATCTATAGTGACACTATTTATATCTAGGGTTGACAGTTTTGAATATTTTCAATGTCTCAAGCTTCGATATTAACTTCGGTCCCTGATCCAAAAGCGCAAATCCCGACGTGTTTAGATTCCTGTCCTCTGGATATATGTACCAATGGTATCTCAAGAACGGCTTACGCGATTCGATTTTTTTTTCACTAATTCCCAATTTTTTTGAATTTGCGGAATTAAAAAGTTTTGGGATCCTTACTTTAAGGGGCTCGGGTCCTGCCACGGGAAATCACCCAAACCAATATATTTGTGTCAAAAAAATTCCATAAAACTATGTGTGAATCTTGTATGAACCACAGATCTACAAATATTAGTTTCATTTACTACCATGAATCTATAGTGGTTCCTCGAACGAAAATATTGAAATTTTACCGATTAACTTTATGAGTTAGATGGTTTTTGTCGTATTTAACCCTATACTGCCAAGAAAATTTCTTTAATCGGCGTGTCGGACCAAACACGATCTAAAAATATAAGATCTATGGCCGAGTGCCTTTAGAGATTTCTGGAATGTAAATATAGAGATTTTACGTATGATCTGAGGTGATTTTTGCCTCATTTAACCCTGTAATTGCCAACAGAATTTCTTTAAACTGTGTGTGCATTTTTTATGGATCAAGCATCATCTAAAAATATTAGTCTCAGCTATGGACAAGAGCCTCTAGTGGTTTCTGGAACGCAAATAATACAATTTTTGCGATCAACATAGGTTTGACCTTGGGCGGTTTCTGTCATATTGGACCTTGTTAATGCCATCAGAATTTCATAAAACATCTTGTACGGACCAAGGACAATCTCAAAATATTAGTTACCTCTATGGCCAAGAGCTTTTTATGGTTTGTGAAACAGTAAGTTTTTTTTTTCAAAATGATCATTTTCTAGCCACTGATAAACCATGTTAGATCTTAATTTTTATACTTTAGGAAATAGTTTTTCCGTGGTAAACGGTTTACTGTGGTAAACTTGGTTTACCACAGTATGCCAGCAAAAAATTATTTTATTCCTAATTCCGTTTTTCTAAAGATAGCCAGAATATTGCCACTGGGTTGGTTTTTGCCTTGTTTAACCCTGTTATTGTCAAGAGAATTTCTTCAAACGGTGTGTACATCTTTAATGGATCCAACACGATCTAGAAATATTAGTATCATCTATGGCCAAGAGCATATGATGGGTTAAATTTTTCCACACAACGTATGATCTGGAGTGGTCTTTATCTTATTTGACCTAATTAATGCCTAGGGAAGTTCATGCTGTGAGTGCATCTTGTATGGACCAATGATAATCTAAAAATATTTGTCACGTAAGAGCTTGTAGTGGTTTTTGGAACGATAATATTGAAATTTTGCCGTTCAACGTATGATCTAGGGAAGTTTTTGATTTATTTCGCCTTGTTAGTGCCAAGGCAACAATTTCAAAATGTTGCGCATCTTGAATGTGATCAAACTTGTCCAAAATGTTTTTTGAATGGAAATATTAAACTTTATCATAAGGCGGCTTTACTCATTTATCAATGAGATTTGAGAAATGTTTACAACCCTTATTGATTCACTTTTGTGTAATTTGATTTTATCGAAGGCTACCATTGTAGTTTGTTTGTTTAATTTTTTAATTTTAAATGTGAAATAAATTTTTATTATTGATGATATCGATTTATCTTAATTGATCATTGTGGCTTTCAATTATTTGTATGTGTCTCCATATTGCGTTTGTTGGCCGACTTACTAATACATTGACACGTGTTTAAATTTAGGAGAGATTTAGGAAAATACTGTAGTAAGGACATAAACGTTTAATCTGCACTGCACCACACACATACACGATAAATCTATAATGGAAGCTGCCACTTCCGGTGAACCGATTGCATCCAAAAATCGCACAGGGATCTCCCATTTTGTGGGGAAACGGATGTTTGTTGCAAATTTAATTGAGAATCTTTTAGTTCATATTAGTTTTTCTAGTAAATGATACTTTTCAAAATATTTGCAAAAAACGAAAAAGCTTCTTTGGGAGCTTTTACTTCCGGTGGATCTGCCCAAATATCAATGACAAGTATCGAATTTTAAAAAGCTTAAGTATGTCTTTTACCTCTATTAGTTATTCTCCTTGTGCTGTACATCTGCCGAAATTTTATTGAAAAACAGTTTTTCGGACGGATATTGTTGTAAATTTAATTTTGAATCGTTTAGTTCTTAGCCGTTTCTCATAAATGATATACTGCCATTTCCGGTAGACCGATTTCGGCCATAAAACACAGACATCTCCCAATTTACGGAAAAAGCTTTAATATGATGCTTCACCTCGATCAGTGAATCCGGGCTGTAAAACATCAACATCCATTTAGTTTGCATGGAGCTACACAACACGGCCACATATAGACATTTTTAGATTACTTTTTTTACTTGGAAGATATTTCGAATAGTAAATCTGCAAAAATCTCGATTTCTAAATTTATTTAAGTTATTTTACTTCTTGAAGTTTGTTTAAGTCGGTGATTTGTGTAGTGTAGTCTTTCGAAGTTGGATCCTATTTTCAGTAGTTCACAAAAACTGAAACTCATTACCGATTTTGAACGGCCGTATGGTACGGGTTGTAGAGTCAAACAATTCCGAAGCATAATTTTCTTCCTATCATCTCAAATTTTCCAATGTAGTCATCTACTGCTAGGGTAAGGGAATTTCCCGTTTCTTTTAGATTTTTTTCCTCTATTAATTACAACTGGGACTGTGCTCTTCTAGCAACTTATCTTTCAAATTTTACAAATTTTACATTTCTTAAACAATTCTGATTTGTTAGGGTGAAACCCAATGATTAGTCCCAAAATTAATTAAACCTATTTAAAATACTAATTTTAATTTGGTATGCTTACTAGGTCAAGTGGCCTCGTTCTTTGAAGTCTACTTTCAACGACAGGGTTATCTATCATATGGCGAATATAGGAGCTTCCATGTTCTTGGAGCCTTGCTACGGAGAACCTTGTTTTGCAACGTCTGTATCATTTTGGCGTTTGTTTGCTAAGTACATCCTTAGAGTTGAATACCGTAGGTCCATATCGGCTTCAATATTTGCCGATATAGCAGCAGCTTTTTGTGTATTGTAAGCCCACAGCCTCTATCTACGAGCCAATACATTTTTCTGACCTTAGTATTAAGTTCTTCTTTTTTCTTTTTGACATGCTATCTCCACTTGAGCTTGGCATCGAGTGTCATACCAAGATATTTTGCTTTGTTTGCATATGGCACCGATCGTGAGTTAATTTCTATATGTAAAGTTAATATGCGTGGATTTCGTTTCATTAAGCTTGATTCTCCAGCGTTTAGTCCAGTTACAAACCGCATTGGTAATCTTCTGGGGTTTTCTCGTTGCATCAACGACATTACTCCCAATCGCCAAGATTGCTGTATCATCTGCAAAGGTGGCTATGGTACAATCATCTGCTGTTGGAATATCCCTTGTACATAATAACTAGAGGATTAGTCCTAGACACTCCCTGCGAGACATCGGCAGAGATTTTCTTTAGTTCGGAGTATTCATCCTCATATTTCACACGAAAATGTCTATTGGATAAATAAGATCTTTGTATGGCATAGAATTGCCTCGGCAGATCTCTATGCAGCTTGAATTCCAGTCCATTGTGCCAGACTTCATCGAATGCTTGGGCGACGTCCAGATATATGCTGGAGCATACAATTTTACGTTCTTTCAATAATGTTGGTGATTCTATGCATCTGTTCAATTGTGGAGTGCTTTTCCCTGAATCCAAATTGATGCGGAGGAATTAGATGTCGGTCCTCAATTATTGGTTTAAGTCTTTTTAGCAAAAATGTTTCAAAGAGTTTTGACATAATTGGCAGCAATGAAATCGGCCTGTATGATTTTTTATGATTAGGTGGGTCATCAGGTTTTGCTATCATGATTACTTCTGCTACTTTCCATTACCACGAAACATATTTCAACCGAAAGCTTGCATTGATTATGTGTAATAGCTTATGAAATTCTCTACCTAGTAGAACCTTGATTATTTGGCAAGCAATCCAGTCGCACACTGAGGCTTTTTAACATTTATGATGCTTTTTACTTCGTTTAATTCTTTGAGAGTTACTGGGCGTATATCAAGATCATCTAGCTTTTGGATTGACATTATATTTACATTGGCCGTTTGCCTTGGTAGTGGTTGGAAGGTATCCTCGAGATACTCCGCAAACAGATCAGCCTTCTTTTTAGGACCTCTTGCCCAGGTTCCATCCTCCTTTTTAAGTGGAGGCACTTGCATTTTGGGTCTTTTAAGTCCCTTCGTCGGCTTCCACAGAGAATAATCAGAATTTTTTTCATCGGTTTGGCTAACTAGATATCTGTCCTCGAGATACTCCGCAAACAGATCAGCCTTCTTTTTAGGACCTCTTGCCCAGGTTCCATCCTCCTTTTTAAGTGGAGGCACTTGCATTTTGGGTCTTTTAAGTCCCTTCGTCGGCTTCCACAGAGAATAATCAGAATTTTTTTCATCGGTTTGGCTAACTAGATATCTGTTGATTGGAACATTTTTAACTTCTTTAAGAAGAGATTTGAGACTGTTACCTAAATTGTTAAGAATTATTTTGTTCTCCGGTGTTCTGGTTATTTGCGAGGTTTTACGTGCCCGTTGGGCCCGTTGAGTAGGATATGTTAAGCTTCTTCTTATTTTGTATATGGGGGTACTTGCCACAGCAGCATAGTGAATTGTTTCATTGAGTTGTTCTAATTCATCTTCCAACTGATGAGAATTTCGTATCGGTACCTGAAGATTGATTTTTCATCTATAACTTCACGAAAGAAATCCCAGTTTGTTTTTGAATTTGTTAATCTGGGTGCACTCTCCCTTTGAATTACCATTTCACTGATAGGGAATTGCTGTCTTCAATGTGAATGCAGTTCTGGGATATACCTCTTGCTACATAGAAGTCTATTAGGTCAGGTATCGTCGATTCGTGACTAGGCCTGTATGTTGGGGAACCACCAGATTAAAATTCACATTTTGATGTCTGTCCTGCTTGAAGCAATTATGTGCCTTTCGACGTCGTAAGTCTAGATCCCCAATAGATATGTTTTGCATTAAAGTCATTTCCAATAATAAAATTAGGCCCAAGCGATTTAAATAGTTTGTTTCAAGTTATTCCGGGGAGGACAATATATTGCAGAGACAGTAACCGTTTCATTTAGATGTTACACTCCAGATACACACTTTGCAGTTGACCTTTTTTGTTAGTTTTATTTGTTGTTTTACTTCTATGTTCTCCTGAATAAAATTTCTTGTCTGACGACGCAGCTCCAAAAGCTGATCCAGAAGAGGTTGTTTAATGTCTATCATAAGATGTCCGGTTCATTGCAAACCATCGATTGTTGTTATTCTTTTTAATGACCTGTTGTGTTGAAGGTAGCTGTGCTTGAATGTGCGTGAATCTGAACTGATTTTGATGCCTGGTTTCTGTCTTGAACTTGTTTGGCCATAGTGCGAAATCGTAGGTATTTATCGAAGTTATACTCGGCTTATCCTCGAAAGCCCAATACACCTAAAGTTGTAGGCTTTTGGCACTCCCCTAGATGAATTGCACAGCTTTTTACTTTACAAGTTTGGCATTTAGAGTCAGACAAAGAATTCGCTTAGCTGTAAACACTTTCAACAACAATTTTGTGTCTTTAATTTTTTTTTATTTTGTTTAATTCATCACAAATTTTATTCTGGTAAGTGCTTTTGCCTTAAAAGAAATTTTAATTTAACAATTTACTTCTCCAAATATATTATTTATATTGGATACTGATTATATTCGTACTGTTTGATGGCACGCCTTTTCTTATAAACTAAATAAAATGATAAGTTTGAGTTACCTCATTTGAATGGAGAAGAAAAAATGACCACGAAGGAAACGTTTTAGCGGCGACTAATGTAGTGAAACAGACAATTCCGTTAGTTCGAGATGTGCATCTATTAATCAGAAGCAATTCAGATTGCCACATAATCTGAACCAGCATTTAATCGGCAAGTAGATGAGGTGTTAAATCAAGGAATCGTGGAACCAAGTGAAAACCTATACAATTTTCTATTATGCGATATGTCGAAATCATCTGATGGTAGTAGAAATGGGTAGGGATAAAATATTCCGGTTACCAAATATACTAGACTTTCTAGACTTTTCAGCAAAGCTGAGAAAAAAAGAAATCCGAGCTCCGCCGAAGAATCCACAAACTTTTCTGAATCAAAATCTCATAGCAATGGGTTTCTGGTACTCAGACACTACTAGCAATTTATGAACATTGCATTAGCCATTTCCGAAACCCGTTACATATTATTTCACACGAATGCCACAAATCATTGTAAAAATCTTTAAAATTGGTTACAAAATTATCCATTTATCCCTAAACTGAACATAACTCTAAAAGCGAAGGTTGTCAATTTGCGAACCGAATTGCTGACTTTCTCGTGAAATTGAAGAACTTTTCCATTCATTTACGATAAAGTAAAGGAATTAAAAAACATTTGAAATATCGATATGTATGCTGATTTACCATTGTCTATATGGCCGAAGCCAGAAAATGTGGTTTGCAGAAAGTTCTCTGTGTGACTGTATCTTGGGCTCCATGAACATTAAACGTTCGTAGCTGAATAGCTCCTGACATAGTCCTCTTCTTGACACAAATCTCTTAGTTGCACCAAGATAGATGGCCTTGGACACTCAAGCAGATAATAAGAGGACTTGAACGCCTTTTGCTTTCAACCTTCCCGTATATGAACCAATATTAGCCCAGCGTAATCGCTCCGAACTCTTAAGAACGGTTGAATTAATTCTACAAATGCACTTGGAAAATTGTCCGTCACCTGGTTTTTAATTTGTGTTTTAAATTTGGCACATAGAACACTCCGATTGACAACTCTCGAACTAAATTACGGCAAACGTACGTTAGATCCAAGAATCTTGTCTTGTCATGGATAATGTCAATGACGGGCTAGAATGTTTAGTATCCATATGGATAGTGTGCTTGTATTTAGTTGTTTAATCTCATCTCCATAAAATTTTAATTTGTCGCGTTCGCGGATTTTAAATAAGCTATACTGAATTATTATTCCCTTGTTACGTTAATTTCCTTCGGAGTGTTCTGGTTTTTCAGAACGTTGAGAAATACGAGCGCGTGCGCTAAGATAGTTTTAAGTTTGTTCATTGTTAAATATTTGGATGTTATATGATCGAACCATTGAGGTTGACTTTATTTTTCTCTTCACTGGAATGACCAATTTTCCTTGGTTTGAAGTAACCAAAACGGCCCATGCCACCATAAATGACGGTCAGAACTCTTTGATAAAAACCCACGCCGTATGCAGTTTGGCTGGTGCCTGCAAATCTATGTAGATCAGTAATATTTCGTTTAGCTGCTTGTACGTAACGACATCTGAAAATTAAATTGACGTTTTGTAACTGTTTTCGAATTTGCTGCCTTTTGTGGAGAACATGTTTTGGTAGACACTCGTTTCGATTTAAATTGATCGCCCAAAGTTTTCCTATAAAAATCTTAATATTGATTACGACGGGCGCCAGCCATCCAAGAGAGTCAAATAGGCGACTAGCATCGGATACTACTATAGGTTTCGTGAAAGGTCCGAATGGTTCGAGGTAAAAATGAAATGATCTGTTTTTGGCTTCAAATAAAGACCCAATATTTTAAATGATGGTGGATTTGAGTGGCTGTCACTTATCCACTTTATGTCATCTTTGGATTCGTTATGAAAAATGTATGCAGAATTTGGCGTTCACTTCCAGAGATTAAGGCCATGTTGTAATAACAATCCTCTGATGTATTCTTTTAGTTGGATGGTTTCGAGTTCAATACCGGGCCCTGTTATTAAATCACCAACAAATACTGGGCGTTTAAATATGAAACCGGAATTTACCAATAAATGGCGCCATTGTTTCTTTTGACATCTGTCAGCAAGATCCAATTCATAAGCATACAAGTTTCATACAATAACGCATGTTACGATTTGAACATGGTTATGCTAAATCACAATGCTATGAGTGGTTTAATAAATTCAAAAGTGGTGATTTTGACGTGAGAACGATAAGTAGAAGGAAAAGAAAATCATTTCTCCATCGAATTGTGACTGGCGATGAAAAATGGTTCCATTTCGAGAATCCAAAGCGCAAAATATCTTGGGTTGATCCAGAACAACCATCGACGTCGACTGCAAGGCCAAATCGCTTCGAATAAGTGAGCATTGAAAGACAATACTCTGTATTTGGTGGGATCAGAAGCGTATGGTTTATTTTGAGCTGCTAGAACCTGGTTAAGCCGTTAATAGTGAACGGTGCCATCAATAAATGATCAATTTGAATCGAGCGTTGCGTAAAAAATGACCAGCATATGATAAAAGGCAACACAAAGTGATTTTGCTTCATGATAATGCACCATCACACAAAGCAAACCGGTCACGGAGACGTTGGAAGCACTTAATTGGGAAATACTTTCACATGCGGCTTAGTCACCAGACTTGGCTCGGTCCGATTATTACTTATTTGCATCGTTGGGGCACGGGCTTGCTGAGGAGCACTTTATTTCCTACGAAAATGATCCGATAACTGATTTGCCTCAAAAGAAGAACAGTTTTATTGGCCAGAGAGATGACAAACATGTAAAACTAATAATGGGCAACACTTTGAATAAAATACGTTTTACTAAAAAATTCCGGTTTCATATTTACACACCTGGTTTTTTGGGGCCTTGTTAATTCCAATAGAATTTCAAAAACATTTTAGTCACATCTATGACCAAGAGTTTGTAGTAGTTTGTGGAACGGAACTATTGAAATTTTATCATTAAACGTATAATCTGGGGTGGTTTTTGAGTTTTTTGTTCTAGTTAACGCCAAAAATGAGGAGCCAAATACGACCTAGAAATATTAGAATCATCTATAGCCAAAAGCCTCAAGTTCGGTGTCAATAACAAATGGTCTACGTGATCGTATTAAAATGGTGATAATTTTTATTTTTTTTGAACTTTTCGAATTTTGTGTTAATTGTCATTGTCGAAGCCGATAGTTTACTACTTGCGTATTAACGAGCAGTAGATTCTCATAGCAAAATTTTTAAATTATCCTAACATTGCTTGTGTCAACTGTTTTACTAAACATGTGCATTTTTGTTATTTCGACAAATTTTGTAGTCCGCCATGTTTTGTTATTTTTTAATTTTGTCGAAAACTTCACATTCGTCAAAAAAAAGTTTATTCACCTTTTTTATAAAACAAATAATTTTAAGGTTTTTTAATACAGAAAATCATCAGAACAATGGGTGCCGAGTGTGATATTTAGTGTTCTCAACTTGGCTTAGTGTCTGAAATTTGTACAAAAGATTTCAAGACAATTTGCATGTTGTTATTGGGATATGGCGCTACACGCTTAAGCGTCTTTGACCAAATTCACTTAATTCTTTAATAATTCAAAAAATCATCGAAACTATGAGTGCCGAGTGTGGAATTAAGTGTTCTTAACATGACATGGCATCCAAACACTAAATTTTACACTCGGCAGTCATTGTTTCGATGATTTTTCGTATTATTAGAGCATTAATGACTTTTGACCCGAAAGACGCTTCCACGCGAACCGCCATATCGCCAATCATACAAATTTCAGATCCCATGCCAAGTTAAGAACACTAAATTCCACAAGCGGCACTCATTGTTCTGATGATTTTCTGTATTAAAAAACCTTAAAATTATTTGTTTTATAAAAAAGGTGAATAAACTTATTATTGTAGTACTGCGATACTCAATACTTTTTGTTTATGTTTAATAATTTTAAATAAACCACGTATTTCGAATTTCAAACTTTTTTCTTTTGCTGCTACACTTTTCATAATTTGTGTAACTACACTTTTTGAGTCTACACTTTAGTTAAAATGTGCAGCTACACTTTTCATTAACGTTAAGTACTTCACACCAGAGATGGGCGATTATGCGTCATCTACTAAATTTTACGTTATTGCGTGGAAAACTTGTCAACAATGAAGAAAACGTCAACTAGTCGTAGACAACGTCGACAACCAATTGTAATTCCGCCATTAGTGATTAAATATTCAACATATTTTTAACTTGCGTTAACATATTTCCAAGTTTCATATTACATCGCCTGAAAAATTCCCGGCCTGACACATAGATGGTGCCACAAATTTAAAACCCATATAATTTTTAAATTCTACCAACCTTTGAACGACAATTAGTTTACAAGTTACAGTTGTTTTAGTGACGCTACTTTTGTTAATTTAAGAACAATGGAAAAAAAGAATTTTGTTTGTTGATTAAACAGCGTTTTTTGACGGGAAAAAATACCGTTCGAGCAAAGCAGTGGCTTTGATCGTACAACCATCGATGATGTACCACGCTCTGGACGCCCAATTAGGCTGTGACTCCAGAAAAAATAAAAAAAATCACGAAATTGTTTTGAAAAACCGTAAAGTGTAGTACCATGAGATTAGCTGACATTGTCCGCGATAAAAATTGCTCTTTCACCAAGACAATGCACCATGTCACAAGTCGATTGCTACAATGGCAAAATTTCACGAATTGCACATTGAATTGATTCCTCATCCACCGTATTCGCCAGATTTGGCCCCCAGGGCCAAGTGATTAGCGCTAAGTGATTCCCTCTAAGCTGGAGGGAAAGTGATTTGGCTTCAATGAAGAAGTGATTGCCGAAACTAAAGCTTATATTGAAGACAAAGTTAAATCGTTCTACAAAAAAGGCATCAAAATGTTAGAGAGGCGTTGAACTGATTGTAGTGCTCTAGTAGGAAATTATGTTGATGAATAAGTATTTTTCCCCAAAAAATTGTGTTACTTATACTCTGTACCTCACACCGTTTTTTTCTTTAATAATGTGTGTTCGTCATCGATTTTTTGGCTAAATTTTCAATAAACTAATATGGAGGTGGGTTCATAACAGATAAATGCCTCTAATTGTTTTAAACCAAAATATTCAAGATATTTACATCTAAATTTTAAACTTAGTTCAGATTTGGTAATAGCCGATGTCGAAATTGATAAATTTTAATTGAACCCCTGACACGATTTATTTGCGCCATCTCTGAAGGGAGGAATGATCCTTGAACCTACCTTTAATTTTGTTAGTCGGAAAACTAGACAAAAAATTGGCGTGAGACTCACAGTCTAAATGATTTACTAAACTAAATAGCCGTTACTAGTTACTAGTTATTTCTAGTTGATACTGTATCCATAAAGCGTACTGGGTTTAATATTTAATCCTAAATTGTTTTGTTCACTATCGATGATAAATACTTCTACAGTTGATAAAACTCAAATTAAATTAGCGAATTAGCATAAAATTTCAGTGCATTGTGTTTTACTCCATCCATTGATAAGTGGTATGAACTAATATGAAGTTCGATTATACTTTGATCCTGACGCATACTATTTTGACCAAATTTCCGACTAACTAAATTAATGGTTAATTCATACAAGTCGTTGAGAGATAACACAAAGCAAATCACGTCTGATGTTTAATTAAAATTTACTAGGTTTGTAGGTTCAAATCTCAAGGATTGTTTGGTTTCTGAAACTTAGAGCCAGGGATCAATACTTTTTAGGAACTAACCATCAGTTTAGTTAGTCGAAAATTTAGAAAAAAATCGGCTTCACGCACACGGTTTAACTCAGTAATTTAACCGAAAAAAATAGCGCAGTATTAAATGTTTTAATTATATGTGCCTGACGTCGATTTTTTTGTCATAAGCCGTGGCTTTTTAATCCAATTTTTCGAGTTCGCGAAGAGGTAAGTAACACTTTTTAAAGCATAAGGTAGATAACACCGTCCTCTACGTAGCACAAAAAATATTCATCAACAAAGTTAGATGGTTTTCTTGTAATATTCTTGTTCTATACAGTTCCGTTATTATACAGAACTGTTGATAATAACGATATTACAAGAAAACTATCGAACTTTTTCGATGGATTTCTTATGTTATGCAATTTCATCTAAGATAAAGGGTGGACCATCTGTTGGTCCTTTTTCAATCGATCAAAAATTCTTTGACATATGAAAAGTCAAAAATATGCAATTTATCATCATGGAGCCGCTATCAACACAACAACGCATCTTGATTTTCCAAATCTATTATGTTTTGGTCGACACTGATCGATTTGAAGAAACTGGTTTAGTGGAAGGTCGTAGACCGTATCGATATGTCCATCCAGAGAAACAGCTAAACATTTCACGAACCACATTACGATGTATTTTGCATGTTGATCTTTATTTGCATCAATACAAAATTTAACTAACTCAAAAATTGAAGCCACCAGACCATTTAAATCGTCGTCGTGTTGCTAATTGGATGGTTGAACGAAATGAAGGTCTTTCATCAAAAATCATCGTTAGTGATGATCTTAATGTACGCCAATAAGCAAAATTTTAGATTTTGGAGAAGCGGAGAATCCACATGTTATTCACGAAGCAGAAGTTCATCCTCCAAGAGTCACAGTTTGGTGTGGTTTATGGTTCATTGGGCCGTTTATCTTTGAAAACGAACTGGAAAATGCCCTTACAGTGAAGGGGGAACTTTGTCGCCACATGTTAACTGGTATTTTGTGGCCCAAATTGAATGAATTTCGTGTCAACGACCTTTAGTTTCAACAAGACGGAGCGACGTGCCACGCAAGTCGTGCAACAATCCATTTATTGTTAACAAAATTTGCTGATCGCATAATTTCATGAAATTGCGAAGTTCCTTGGCCACCAAGAAGCCCGGCTTTAACACCACTTAATTATTTTTTGTTGGGTTATTTGAAAGGTAAGGTGTATGCTAATCATCCACAATCAATTTAACAAGTTAAAAACAACATTCGAGCTGAAATTGAGGTCATTGAACCGCTTTTATTGGAAAAAGTCATCGACAATTTTGATGTTCGGATGCAGGCCTGTAGACGAAGCCGTGGTGGACATATGAATGGTATTGTTTTTCATACATAAATAGCATAGAACCACCTTTACTTATCAATAAAAAGTTTTGACTTTTCATCCCAAAACGTGTGTTTTATTTACAAATGAATAAAGTACTAACAAATGGTCCGCCCTGTTATTATTTTAAAAAAATAACATTCAATTGTTGATTTGGCAAAATTTGTGTTTAGTTCATGCTAGTAATTGATAGATGATTCTAATATTCAGAAATCAAATTATGTTTGATATGCAGTTCTAAACTGCAAAATTAGTTCAGATTTATCAATCTCCATACACAAATACAGGGTGTACGCCTGGAAGGTATATTACTTTGTTTGTTTATGATTTTTGATTAAATGAAAGAGAATGGATCTTATGTTGATAAATGTTTTATTTAATGTCGGTAATTATGTATGGAATACAATATCAGATAAATGTCCGCCTCTGTTAGCCTCACAAATGCGAGCCCTTTTGAGCACATTTTTCATTACATTCTCACACATTTCACGCGGTATTTCATTAATTTCATCACGAATATTTTGTTTGAGTTACTCAAGCGTTTCTGGTTTGTTTGCATAAGCCTTGCTTTTAAGATATCCCCACAAAAAAAAGTCCGGAGCAGTCAAATCAGGCGACCGGGGAGGCCAATCAACATCACCATTTTTTTAAATAACTTGTTGTGGAAAGAGTTCTCGCAGTAATTCCATTGTAATCCTGGCTGTATGCGATGTGGCACCGTCTTGTTGATACCACATGTTAATCAAGCCCAAAGTATGCAGTTGTGGCGTTAAAAAGTTTTCAATCATATCACGATATCGCTCCCCATTCACAGTTACCGTTACGCCGTTTTCATTTTCAAAGAAGTAAGGTCCAATGATTCCTCCTGACCAAATTGCACACCAGACTGTCACTTTTAATGGATGTAAAGGTGACTGATGAATAATGTGAGGGTTTTCCATTGCCCAGAACCGACTATTCTGTTTATTCACTTATCCATTTAAATGAAAATGTGCCTCGTCACTCATTATGATTTTTTCATGAAAATCGGGGTTGTCATGGGCGAGCTGTAACATCCTATTGGCATATGTACGGCGGCGTAAATGGTCTTGTGGAAGAATTTGCCACGTGTCTACTTCACGACTGTCAAGTATGAACTGTCAATACTAATATTCTCATAAATGGCGGCAAAACAAAGTAGTATACCTTCCCGGCGGACACCCGTTATTTTGGTAATTATTAATCTTAATTTATTTAGCAAATTTTAATTTAAGCCTCATATTTTGTGTCATTTTTAAACAGCTGGAATGAGCTAACCATCAATTTAGGTAGTCGAAAATTTAAACTAAAAAAATCGGTGTGATGCACATAGTATGAACATTATTTTCAGACCAAATACAAATTTTTATTAACAAGCCTCATAACATAAAAAAATGTTCGTTTGCAAATCATAATTAAGAATTCAAAGTTTAAATTCGAACCATGTATATTTTGTTGACCTCTACTGAGGTTTGGCCGAATTACAAAAATATGGAGTTGATTTGAACTTACAATGTTTTGGTTACTGAATTGGCAAATATTTCATTCGTGCATAAATTAGCTGATGTATTTCGAATGAATTATACCAGCTAATAATTTACGTCTATCAATATCACAATATAAACTTATTTTGCCCCTTGGATAATAAGATGATTACCTGTTAGCTTAACAGTAAGTTTGCGAGACTAACTAACAAAATCTAGAAAAAATAGTGAGAACATTTAGATTTTATTTTAATATCATTTCTTAGGTTGTTGGCGTTGCCTACATTGTCGACGTCAGGAACACAGAAAATCGCTATGTAATCTTCGTTATAGGTTACGTGTCGACAACTGCGTAGATTACATTACGTAATCTACCTCGCCCAACTCTGCTTCACACCGGTCAACTAACAATAATTTAGTCAATTATAACCAAAACCTTTTTGATTTTAATTTATCAAAAGGCAACTTCAAAAAAATTCTGAAGATTTAGTTTTAAAATTTGTAAATGTTAAATTAAAATGTTGATTCATATTTTTGCAGTAACTTTTTGTTTTAAGCTGAATGTTGCAACATTAAACGCAAAATTATCACTCCCAGAACAGATTTCGTAAAAATAAATGAAATTAGAGAACATTCCACTCATTGTGTTAAAAGTTCACTGATAACTTTAAATATAAACGATTCGAACTTCAAACCATCGCTGAAATATTTGCCTGAAACTCGGTTTATTATTTTACTTTATCAGTTCTAACACTTTGTAAAAAAGTTTTAAATATGGAGGTTGGGTATGATATTTGCAAATTATTTGAAAAAAATTTATCAACTAACAAGAACTGTTATTAAAAGCTTAAAAGCCATATGATGCAATTTCTGATAGTAACAAATACCCAAAGAGCAAATCAAATAAAACAAGAAGAGATTGAAATATTGAAGAAAGTTAAGAAATTTTATAATTTCACATCCTTCGGGTCTTCACATACGATTAGTTTACTTTGAAATTTGATGTATACGTACACCCCTAAGAAATACCCTTTTCCAAAAAACCGCAACCAAAAAAAATCAATTTTCTTAAAAAAAGCACTTAAAGTTAATACGTACGAAAAGATCAATATTTAAGTGTTGTACTGTTAAGTTATGTTGCTCTTGAAAATTTCGGTTGCTAAAAATTTCTTAATTAAATATTTACATTTTTGTGTATTTGGATATAGCATGTGTATGTATAGAACATTGAAAAGGGAAAACCAACAATACCAGTATAAAAAACTGTTAAGAGTAATTCGACCACGGTTCTTTCGGTATTGGTGCTTTCATTATATACTTCGTGTTATGGTATACAGATAACCTTTTAAAATTAAGCTTATATATTTTTGATCGGTAAAAAGGTGCGCGCAGGTGTAATTTATATTCGATAATTTTTTTCGTTTATAATTTTAGATGAACTTTCATTTAAGGTGGATTATCGTTATTTAGTAAAAATATGACTTGACTTCTTATATCAATTTAATTATTATTATTATTATTACCATTCTGTAAAGCTGAATTTCCATTTTTTAAATTATTATTACTATTATTATTATTATTATTGCTATTTGATGTTTCCCCCGTCGTACCTAAAAGCACTATGAGGGCACCTATATAAAACCACGGTCCCATCAACTTAATAAATTTTTTTAATATTTTTTGCTGTTGTGATTTAAATTTTTTTTTTAATAAATTTTTAATTCACTTTTATTTCACTGCCATTATTTTATTATTTTAAATTTTCACATTCACTTTGTGTACTCGTAATCCACTTTGAAAATAAAAATTAATTATTGCTTAATGTATTTTATTTTTATTCCTGTCCACCATAAATTTTTGGCAAATAAGCTTATTGAAATATTTTGTAATAATTGTCAGCGTTTTAATTACATTAGCAACATATTTAGATTTGAGCTGTCGGCAGGAGACTACGCAACACAATTTTAATTATAAATAATATCCCTATATTCGATTTTATATCACTGAACATAAACTATAAATATCAAAAATAAATAAAATCAACCGATACACGTAATAGTTGAGTGGAAACTGACTTCTATAAAAATTCATCATATGCGATTCGACATAAATAGGACCAAGATCAAAAATTTTAAAAATTCATTCGCAAAATTCCCCATCTTTTTTTTATATACCGTAGAAAAGCTCAAAGTGGAAAAAATTCATTTCGCCATTTCCCCACTTGCGACTTTCCCTATCCGAGTTTACTCTCTCAGAGCACTTACGTGTATATAAGATATGTACGAGTAGATAGAAAGCAATAAAAAAAACATTCAACTAAATTCACTCTAACACCAAAATATTACAACACAGAAAAACAAACTCAAGAAAAATAAATAAAAAAAGCTCGATTTTTTTCCACAACCAATCAAAATTTTTATATAACATAAAATACAGGGGATTGGATAAAAAAATTTTCCTTTATATATAAAACACATTTTTTTATTGTGTTGAATGGGGCGTGTGTGTGTGTGTGTGTGTGTTTCGCTTAGTAGAGTATGAGATTTCTTACATCAACCTACAGCAACGGCGTTTACTTGTTAAAGGTTTCGAGCGGCATTATTTTTTTCTATAGTACCAACACAAAGCAGAGCTTTTTAGTAAGAACCGCCATAAAGCAAAATATATTTTGATTGTTTATCAATTTCGTTTTTTTTATTTTTATTTTTTTTCGTTTTTAGGAAAAATTTAAATAATTTAATTAATTGTGAAATAATAGATTTTAAAGTGTAAGTTTATAGATGAAAATGAATAGACAGCTTTTCGGGGGGCGGAAATAATACTTGTACTAAGGATAAATACAAAATACGAATATAAAAAAGTTTTCTGAAATTGATTTAAGCTTTCCTAGTCTCGTTTTTACTTTCTGTTTGTTGCGGATTTTCTTAAAGTTTTGGTATTAAACATACTTTATTTTTGGTTTGATTGTTAATTGGAAAATTATTTTAATTGGATTTTTGTGTTTGGCTGTTTGTTAATTTGATAAAATGACAAATAAGTGATCAGATTTTACTATTACGGGTATCGGGGGAGATTTATTGTGATTTAAAGTTTAATACGTCTGTTGATTATTTGACACGCGATATATTAATGTTGCGGACAATAAATTGGAAATACTCTGTTATTACTACAAAAATAAGATTAGGGTGTATATGTTACGGTATAAGCCCATAATTGGTAAATATCCAAATACAAAATGTATGTAACATTTTGTCTAACCTGGAGAATTGTCGCGGATGAAACTAAACTGAAAAATTTAAACAATAATCAAAAAACATAAGCAATTAAACCGGAATGAAAGTACAAATTTAACCGAAGTAAATTCTCCAAGTTACACGAACGTCATAGAAATTTGGAAGGATCCAAAATTACTAATTTTACAAAACAAAATTTAACTAAAGTTTCAACTGTTTTTCCCAAAGATTTTGGGGTGACTCGCACCAAATTCAAAATTAAACAACCCCCCTTCCCACTGCTGCTGGCCTTTTTATATCGTTTTCATGCCCGCCAAATTTTACGCGGGGCTTTTGACGTGCTTACAGGGTTCACCCAAATCAGCTTTGGAAATCATTTCCCACAAAAACAAATCACATCCACCGGAATCGCCAGATATGACATCTGTTGACATTTATTGAGACACGGTCGGTACAGCAGAGTACTGTGCGACCATTGAGTAGTATTTGTTTTAATGACATTTGGGGGCTTAATTATCCGCATGCTATAGAATGAGTCGCACAGTATTTTTTCCGGTGGTCAGCACCGTATTCAACTATTTAGCCCGTCGCGCGAATGCACCGTTACATGTAACAGTCAAGTCTTTCGAGACATGCTGTTATAGAAATTTATAAGTGCACAATACTAAAACCCTTACGCGGTCATGTATAGCGCGGATAGATCTCAGGAGTGGAGGCATGGGCTTGTTAAGGGCTGAATCAGTCTGGCTAAACCGCGGGTATAGAGTTAAAAAAATGGAAGAAAAGAAATGATAAACAAAATTTATGACACGGTACTTAATGAACAATATAGCGGTATAAAATAGTAGCGGATTAGAAAACGAACTATTTCAATAAATGGATTCTGACCGGGACGAAACTATTAAAACAAGAAGCGGAGAATATACACTTAAATTACCAGAATCGTAATGGTAGTTATGTTGAAACATCGCTTGTCATGACGGAACCTGCCTTGGTCTCATTTTGATTTCATTCACTGTCTCATAATAGATTGATGCATAATATAAAATAAATTCATAAATTTATTAATTTTTAAATTACAATTGATAGTGGAATATTCAAATTATTCATCAGGAAAAATATTAAATAAACAGAAAGTAACCGAAATGAATTTAAAATTAATGAATATAAACCGTTCCCGCATATGCAAAATCAAACTAAAAAAAACGTATATGCTACAGTCTAACTAACTCTATACTAAATTTAAAAAAAATACAGGGTGGCTGTCACGAAGTGTTACCAAACCGAATTTTATTGAATCAAATTAAAAAATGTTCACAAATATTTAGATTTTCGAATTGCATTAGCAGTTTTTGATTTGGCCACCCTTAGCCGCGATTATGGCCTTTAAACGGCCGACAAAGCTATTGCATGCAGCACGAAAGTGGATCTGCGGTATTTTGGCCCATTCCCGGCGAAGCGCTTGCTTGAGATGATCGACAAGTTCGTATTTTTTTGTCCGAACCTTGCTCTTCAAAATACCCCAAACCGAGAAATCTAGCGGATTTGCATCCGGTGAATTTGGTGGCCATTGGGCAGTGGATATGAACCGCGGAACATTGTTTCTCAACCAATTTTGATTGACGCGCGCTTTATGACTCGGCGCCAAGTCCTGTTGAAATGTCCAGGCTCTGCGGCCGAAATGCTTTTATGCCCGAGGTTTCAACGCTCCCTCCAACACACGATCTTGATAAATTTGAGCATTTATCTTGATGCCACGGTCCAAAAAAACGGGCGGTGAATTGCTTTCGGTCGTTACGGCGGCCCAAACCATCACCATCGGCGGCGCTTGGTTTCGAGTGGCAATCCGTTGGTCCAAATTTTCAGTAGACTGGCCGGGCAAGAAAATCTGGTCATTTTGCTTGTTCACACATTGGTTAATAACGAAAGGTGACTCATCGGAGAAAACCAAATTCGGCAAATCGCCACTTTCGTACAAGCGTAACAACCCCTTTGCTCTTTCTACTCTAACTTTTTTTGTGCATCGGTGAGACCATGCGTTTTATGAAATTTCAAGGCCTTTAGTCCAAGATGATCTTTCAATATGTGCTGCATCCGTTCGAGCGAAATGTTCGCCTCACGAGCCATTTTTCTGCCGCTACGGCGCGGATTCCGAGCCAATTTGGCCTTCACCTTCCGAATGATATCCGGCGATGTTGCAGTGCGTTTCGGTCCACCACCGCGTTTTGCAATGCTGCTAGTATCGTTATAACGATTTATGGTGCGATACACAAACATTTGATTCACATGCAGATGTTTTAACTGGTTAACAATCTGCGGCTGTGGTTTTCTATCAACACTGGTTTGACAGAAATGACAGTAATTTACTCGGAAATTGGATCAGAAGGACCGTAGTTGTGATAAGTGCTGTTGATAAGTGCTGATAAGTGCTAGTAACTCGATACAATCGACCCGGGAATTGATGATATCACGCATAAACAGCGCGACAGCTTCGTTTCGGCGATTGTCTAGACGTTGCAGTTTCAAAAGATTATATCGATTCTGATAAGGCGGAAGAACGTAGTCCACGGTACGACTGGATGGTAAACGTCGTAGCGTGAACAAAATATACTGTTTCTGGATACTCTCAATCCTCTCGGAATGACAGTGGTAGGAGGGTGACCAAACAGGAGATGCATACTCCAAAATAGACCGAACAAAGCATACGTATAATGATGTCAAAGTTAACGGGTCACGAAAGTCTTTGTAGTTTAGTTTAATGAAGTTGATGTCTGGTAAATGTAGCGTCCGATTCAAAGGTCACACCAAGATCCGAAATGAATTCAACTCGTTCAATGGTTTCGTTGTACAGTTGATATAGATAAAAAAAACAGGCGAGCGAATACGGAAGAAAGAAATAGTTTTGCATTTACTCACGTTTAAAGCCAGTAAGCTGTTAATTGACCAGCTGCAAAAGCAGTTTAAGTCGTCTTGTAACATTTCGCAGTCTAACACGCTAGAGACCCGGGCGAAAATCTTCATATCATCTGCGAAGAAGAGGCAGTTGGCAAACTTAAAACATTTTACAACGTCGTTAATAAATAATGAAAATAACAGTGGGCCGATATGGCTACCTTGAGGCACGCCGGATGGCGCCCGAAATAATGGGGAGAAAGAATCCAGAATCCTAACAGATTGCCAATGATCTGAGAAATAAGAACGCAACCAGTCGATGGGAATGAACTCACAGTCGAGACTCTCCAATTTGCTAATAAGAACGGAGTGATTAGATTACCACAAAATGAGGACAAGTTAGAGACGGTAGACAGAGAGAATGGCGATCCCACGATAATTACTTACCTCACTTATATTACCCGCCTTGAAAATTGGATGAATGCATGATATTTTCCAGGGATCTGGAACAATACCACGACGAAGGCTTTCGTTAAACAAGACGGTAAATGCAGGGGCCAGACTTATGGCACATCGTTTGAATAGGATCGTTGGAAGACCGTCATAATCCGCTCCCTTGCTAACGTCGAGAAAGAGCAGTTGATCTAGAACCTCCTGTTCGGTAAATTTGAAATGATCGAGTTCAATGGAGGTGGAAGTAGTAGGTGGCCCGGTGTCTGATGACCGAAGTGGCTTGTAAACCGATGCAAAGAATTTTGCAAACAAATTGCAAATGTCGGATATTTGACTGGCGGTGGAGGTCAGTAAGACTCGGATTGGATGTCAAAACTTGCTCGATTTGCACTACGTAATTATTGAAAACGAACCAATTAAGGATCTTAGATTCATTGCGGACCTTAACGAAACTGGGATAGTATTCAACGCCGTAAAGCCTGTAAAGGGAATGAAACTTGTTGCGTCGTTTCTCGAGCAGCATCAACTCGGTATTATACCATGGCTCCCGAAAGCCGGATTTATTAGTGATAAGCCGCGGAACGTGTCTCTTGATACACTCCCGAGAAGCTCGTTGAATCTGTGCACCGTGTCATTTTAATCCGGACCGTGCTGTAAAAACCCCAATCGGCAGTGCTGAGAAATTCATTCGAGGATGCGTAGTCGGCCATTCTAAAATTAAAGTGCAAATCGCTAGAAAAATAATTAGTTGTACATTTAGTATAAAAAATATGTATCGTAATTGGTGTGTGATAAATGCTCTCGCGTCCAGTGAAGTCCAAGCACGGAGCAACATCGGCATGCAAGACGTCGTTAGCAAATAGCAGGTCCAGGAATTTCCTTCGACTGTTGGTGAAGCGGTTAAGCTGCGTTGTTGATATGGAAACGAAGTAATCGATGATAGTCAATGCTTTTTCGTCGGTTGAGGATGACGAGAACACACCGTCGACATCTTTTCAAGATATACCGGGTAAGTTAAAGTCACCCACAATGATAGTTTGATGACAAAGGCGAACTGAAGGTATAACGACCCAGTCAATGTAGTTGATAAACGTGTTGTAGACATCCCGGTCGGATCCATACGGAATAAAATCGGCGACGGCGACAATTGAGGTATCGTAAGCTAGTCTGATGCGAACGGCAATGACATCAAGGCAGAGATGGCGGGCGATCATTTTATTGGAGACTGAAACAGCAATTAAAACACCACCGCCTCTACAAAAAAAAATTAATCTAATCTAAAACTAGCAGAACCGAAATCGAAAATCGGACCAAAACAGAAATTAGAACCCAAAACCAGATCAATTAACACAAATAATTTTAGGCTCATTATGGCCTAATCAAATGCCCCATTAAATGACCTGAAGTTTGGTCAAGAACTAGTGGAGTCCAAAACTTTTTAATGGGGCATTTGATTAGGCCATAATGAGCCTAAAATTATTTGTATGTTAATTGATCTTGTTTTGGGTTCTAATTTCGTTTTTGGTCCGATTTTCGAATTGGGTTCTGCTAGCTCTGAAATGATAAAGCCTTATGCCTTTTCTAGAATAAACAGAATAATAAAATTTAAATAGGGCATTTAATTAGTCTAAAATAAACCTTTAATTTTCCAATCGTTTTTAAAATATTTTTTGATATGGGTTCTACTAACTTTTTCTAAAGCTAGCAGATCCCACTGTTTTAGTTGGAAGGGGTGGAGCTAAAAATGTTTAGTAGTGCATTTAATTAGCCTATTACTAGCCTATAATTATTCATACTATCTTGTAATGTTCTGCTCTATGGGTTCTGCTAGCTTAAGGGATGTCATTTATGATATTCCAGGATGTAGATTTAGCGATGTTAAATCTATCACTAATCGTCCTAAAAAACAGTTATTGTTATTTCTTGGTTTTATATCAAATATTACTTTTATTTACCGGAGGGGTTCTCGGTTTCCAAAAAACCATAAAATATGGATTCTCTTTTCAGTTGGTATTTCCGGCCTACCTGGGTGGATTTCTAGGCTTTTGCTGTCATGAATCAGCTTGCAGAGTTTATTAAAAGTTTCAAAATTTTGTCGGAAATGGCTTTTAAATATTGGGTTCGTGTAAGACGGTACAAGAATAATAATTACGTAATTCATTTGTTTCATAATGTTCCGGCTTAATCAAAAACTCTTTGAGCTAAATATTGGTTACTGACACTGAAGAGATCACTACTGAATCGTATTTCAAGATAAATAAATAAAACTGACACATGTAGGAAAGGGGGTGGGAAATGGTGATAAATGCCGATTAAACTAGATGTGTCAGTTTTATTTATTCAAAAATTACACAATTTAAAAAATGTGGCAGTTTGAAATAGTAAAGATGTAAAACTTAAAAAAAAGACACCCAATAAATTATCAAAATTCAATAAAACTTATTTATTTCAATATACATAAAAATAATAATAAAATTTTACCAAAAATATACTATGTATGTACGTTAAATTCAATCACAGGTAAAAAATACGCAGGTAAAAATAATTGTAATTAAGCATTAAATACCGACGCGTAGAACCCATTATAAGTTCTGGGAATATGATTAGAACTTAAAAGGTCCTTGATATGCGATATTTTACGGTTAGAAAGTTTAAGCTTTTATGAATATGCTGATTTCAATCCACAAGATGAGTTGCATGACTGCGATTTACGCTTATATTTACGTCACCCAATTTAACTTGCTCGCCGCTCTCCGTTATATGGAAATTGCTTCCATAATGCTGACAAACATCCTTCAAATCAAGAAAGTCATTAAAAGAAGGTTCAATTACTTTATACGGTTTGCCAGTTTTCTTCGATGCGCGAATTATCAGAACGTATTGGTGTGTTAGCCTTTTTATTAACGGAATGCCGTGCAAAGTTCACATTGATCTTTTTTCGGAATAAAAAACGAAATATTATACTCGTTGTTAAAAATAGAAGCTATCGATTACAGTTAGCTGTGTAGTCTCTATATAAATCGGCAATGGTTTTGCCGCCATCTATGAATTCCCTTGTGGTTTGTTAACGGAGATAGTGACTCTCTGGAATAGAGTTTATGTGTTGACGTCTTCGGTCCTTAATTGCTGGATCAAGTTTCGATTGGCGGCCATGTTTGCCTCTTAAATCTTCAGGCAAAAAACCAATTTTTTTTTGCAATAACAGTTGCCTTAAAAAACTGTTTGCAGACCTTCACCCTTTCTTCGTTAGTTTCGAAACTAAATGAGCTGTTCAAACGTCGATTACTCCCGGGTCTCTGATAACGATATGAGGGTTGTATTTGTTGAATACTTTTTAAAATAAAATGTCGCTGGTTTGCCAAGTTCTGATGGTCTAAATATTTTTTAAAGATAATTGTCCGTTGTTCTGCTGTTATTTTGTTCGGCATTTTTGGCCACGCGGTGATCGTATCTGCCGTTCTCGTACATTTTGATTCGTGTGTGATGACTTATACGACTTTCCGTTATTTCTAAGAATTGATGCTTCTTTCCTTATCTACTCATTTGGTCTTGCTCGTCTAGATTTGTTTCTTTTCTTTTCGACTTGGGAATCATCTAGCATTTCACAAATTGGGTGTATCAAAATCTGCGGATTCTAATTCACAGTGATCAGTATCCGTATATTCTGATTCACTGGATGTCAACTGGGTGTCAACACCCATAAAATGCGGATCCTCTAATGAATCATCGTGATCTTCGTCAAAGGAGCTTTCACTTTTGGTTTCATCATTGTAGCTCTGTACTGATTTAACTCGGTGCAATCGAATTTTTATGTCCGTTTCAGTTTTTGTTTCATCAGTTTTCCATTCTTCAACATTTTGGAATATTCTTGGCGATGCTTCGCCTCTATCTTAACAAACTTCCTTCATTGTTTTGTTTTATTTCAGCGTGGTCTGTAGTTTTTCCAGAGTTTTCATTTTCCAGTCTTATTGTTTGTAGAACTGCTTCAACCGTACGTTTGCCTCTTGAAGCCATCGTTGGATCTTTAAAACTAAAAATAATGTTTAAACCCAAAACGTTTTAATTTGGATTATGGGTAATTTGATTTTAAAAGAGTGTCACATCTTAAATAAATATTTATAATAAAAATTAGTCTTACTTTGAAAACTGACACATTTTTACTGTTTAGTAAAAAAGACACAACTTTAAAAAGTACACTTATTAACGTTAATTCTAGTGCAGCAAAAAAATGGAATAATCACACTTTTTGAATTCGGACTATGAGGACCTTATTTAAAAACACTGTCACAATTTAAAAAATCTCGTTTTACTACACAAAAAAACATGAACTATCTCGGATGAAATATAAAGAGACGCTGTTCTCTAATCACAAAAAAAAAAAAAAAATTGAATAACGACCGTGCCATTTTCGGTAAAGGAAAAACAAAAATGTCTTTATTGCAGGATATGAACTCGAACATTGTGCATCTTTCTAGCGGGTTAACTCAAACAGTTAGTTTTTGAGTTGTGTCACTGTACTTTGTCATGTGCGATATGTGGTCTTACTTTGGGAAATATTATTCCTATTCGAATAGGAATGGAACAAACGATTTTTGTTCACTTTTATCGGTTGGTACAAAAATTTAATAAAAGCAAACAAAATATCCGAGTTATTCTTATGTCATAACCAATAATTATGAAAAATATAAAATACTTTATTATTTGTGAATTTAACGTTTCGCTGAAGTCCTTTTTTGTATTAATTAGTCTATTCAATTCGGTTCCTTGTGCAAGAAAAATTAAAAAATCTTATAATTAACATTGCTGACAAATTCAAAACTGATTTTTTTTGTCAGTTGCTCTAGTACTAGAATAATTTTATTCCTATTCCTACAACAACTTGGAATAAAACTATTCTGGTTGGAATAAAATGTAAGGAATTATCTTACAAGAAAGATCGCCAAAGTGAGATGCTTATAATTTAATTTACCAGTGCAGTTAAATGTCAAAAGCTTCACGGAAATTTTTTTGTCAAATTTATTCTTTGGCAGCTGATGTATTTCTTCCTTAAATATGACGTGCTAAGTAATTGTAAACCAGAACTCTAGGTAATATTTTAAAAGCGTGCTAGTTGCTTGTTTTATTCTCTACTTTTGCTTTCGATACCTATGGTCCTATTCTGGCTTTCCTTGAGAATAGGGAATTGGGAACAATATTTTCATTTCTTCTTTATTTGAACAGTATTTTTCTGGCCTACTGATAGAATCAGCTTATTGTAAAGTTCTTTCCCAATAAAACTTTTATGGAACAAAAGCCTCCCATTCCACTTTGTTTTCTAAAATATTTACACCAAACTGAGTCCAACAGTAGGCTAGAATTATACAATTCAAACCGAAATGCTATGTAAATATTTTACCCATTCCTATACCAAGGGATAGATGACCCTAATGCTGCACCAGCACTTGTAGCACAATCCAATGAAAATGGTACTGGAATTTTTTACAAATTAATTACAAATTTGTTACACAGTTAGAAAAATTTTTACAAGTCCCGTTATTCTGCAATTCGTGTGTGGGCTGGCGTTAGACAAAGCTACACCACACTTTTCGTATTTTTGTTAATATTTATTGTATCGGGCTGGGGGTGGTACTGTAATTTTTTACAAATTAACTACAACATATTGGAATAGCTCAACCAACAAAAACTACCCCCAAGCGGTGTAATTTGTACACCCTGAATTTATTACAACAGCCCACACCCACAATAATCGATCAAAATGCATCGAACTTCCCTCCTATGCAAAAATTAGGTATCCCTGAATTTATTACAATAGCCCACACCCACAGAAATCGATCAAAATGTATCGAACTTCCTTCCAATGCAAGAAATACGTATCCCTGAATTTATTACAACAGCCCACACCCACAAAAATCGACCAAAATGTATCGAATTTCCTTCCAATGAAAGAAATGGGTATCCCTGAATTTATTACAACAGCCCACACCCACAGAAATCGATCAAAATGTATCGAACTTCCTTCCAATGCAAGAAATAGGTATCCCTAAATTTATTACAACAGCCCACACCCACAAAAATCGATCAAAGTGTATCAAACTTCCTTCATAAGCAAAAAATTGGCACCCCTGAATTTATTACAACAGCCCACACCCATAGAAGTCGATAAATTTATATTGAACATCCTTCCAATGCAATAATTAGATATCCCTGAATTTATTACAACAGCCCACACCCCCAAAAATCAATCGTAATGCATCGAACTTCCTTCCTATGCAAGGAATAGGTATCCCTGAATTTATTACAACAGCCCACACCCATAAAAATCGATCAAAGTGTATCAAACTTCCTTCCTATGCAAGAAATAGGCACCCCTGAATTTATTAAAACAGCCCACACCTACAAAAATCAATCGTGATGCATCGAACTTCCTTCCAATGAAAGAAATTGGTATCCCTGAATTTATTACAACAGCCCACACCCACAATAATCGATCAAAATGCATCGAACTTCCTTCCTATGCAAAAATTAGGTATCCCTGAATTTATTACAACAGCCCACACCCACAAAAATCGATCAAAGTGTATCAAACTTCCTTCAAATGCAAGAAATAGGCACCCCTGAATTTATTACAACAGCCCACACCCATAGAAGTCGATAAATTTATATTGAACATCTTTCCAATGCAATAATTAGATATCCCTGAATTTATTACAACAGCCCACACCCACAAAAATCAATCTTAATGCATCGAACTTCCTTCCTATGCAAGAATTAGGTATCCCTGAATTTATTACAACAGCCCACACCCATAAAAATCGATGAAAATGTATCCAACTTCATTCCAATAAAGGAAGTTCGATACATTTTGATTCATTTTAGTGGGTGTGGGCTGTTGTAATAAATTCAGGGATACCTATTTCTTGCATAGGAAGGAAGTTCGATAAATTTTGATCGATTATTGTGGGTGTGGGCTGTTGTAATAAATTCAGGGGTGCCTATTTCTTGCATAGGAAGGAAGTTCGATACATTACGATCGATTTTTGTGGGTGTGGGCTGTTGTAATAAATTAATGGTGTACAAACTACACCGCTTGGGGGTAGTTTGTGTTGGTTGAGCTATTCCAATATGTTGTAGTTAATTTGTAAAAAATTACAGTACCACCCCCAGCCCGATACAATAAATATTAACAAAAATACGAAAAGTGTGGTGTAGCTTTGTCTAACGCCAGCCCACACACGAATTGCAGAATAACGGGACTTGTAAAAATTTTTCTAACTGTGTAACAAATTTGTAATTAATTTGTAAAAAATTCCAGTACCATTTTCATTGGATTGTGCTACAAGTGCTGGTGCAGCATTAGGGTCATCAGGGATAGCTAAAATAATCGTGTCGTTGGAGTGATTGTGTGCGTAAGTTTGATAATCCATAAGCAGCTCATTAATAATAAGGAGGAACAAATTACGTCACATCTAGCATGCCGAATAAATTAATATGCATACCATTGGTGAACAAACCCATATTGGAAAATCTCATTAACATTACGAAATTATCTACAACGCGTATGCGTCTAGTCGAGGTCTCCGCTATAAGATCGAACTGATATTATATCGATGCCCATTACAGTTCGAGAATAATTGGCATCCCGAGCATAAGTAAATAAGTAAATAATAATAATGATAAATAATGTAGATGGCAGTGTGATGGGTAAAATGTGAACTTATCGAATAAGACTGACTGGAATCTGGATATGTTTCATCACACTCACACAATTCATATTTTTTGATCACAGTTCGCACATTTTTAACACGATATTTAAACTACAAGCGGCACGATTTTTTAAACACCGTAGTTGGAAATTGAATGTCACAGTTGACAGATATATAGAAATATTTCCATATTTCTAGATAAATGTAATGAATATATAATGAATTAGTTTTAAATAATTATTAATGTAATTCACACGTATTTTAATTGTGTGCAACTTACTTGTCAATGTTGAATAAATCAAATTAAACATCTCGCATGGTACACTTCTCATAGTTTAGATCAATAGGAGTGGATACATACTACATATAGCGACGCATAAATTATGTGATTTAGAATCTTAATGTAAACTTATTAGGCCCCTAGAACAAGTAGACAATTAGCTAATTGCTAGACAGCATCTTTATCAGACCGGCTAAAGCAAACTAAAAAGAACAAATTTAATAATTTTAGTTTTTATTATCATTTCATAGGTTGCCGATGTTGTCTTATTTGTCATCTACCTAATAGGTTAAGTGTCGACAATCACGTAGATTACATTGCGTAATCTATCTCGCTCATAACTGCTTTTAAGATTAAAATGCCGGAAACCGACAAACTCTACAATTATCCCATATTTCCGCAGTATACAAATATTTTCTACGCAATTTCATTCTCTCATAAAATTTCGATGGTTTATTCTTAAATTCCTGGTTGTTGATAAATTTGCAACTTTTTTTAATCAAATTATTTTCCTTCGCTGGTACACATCCAAATAAAATTTAAAAGTATATGGCTTGCACGTATAACACCTTTAAGTCTTTAAGTGAATAGACATTAAAAAGCCTCATCTCACATCCAACAAAATATAATTTAAAAGTTTTTATTTTAATTTTAATACATTTACAAAATCATATTTCACATCATATCATGTAAATTTGCCGTAATAACCATATGGCTCTACATCATAAATTCAACAAAATACCTGTGAAAAATTACAAAACCGTAAACGAGTGAAAATTCTGTGAAACACCAATAAAATATTTCTATTACACATCAGATTTGTTGTACGCACGTTTTATTAAAAATTCAACATGGTATGAAAATAAAAAAAAAGCTTTTAAAGAATCAAAAGGTAACAAAAAAAGGGTTACTGCTGCTGGTTTTACAAGCTTAAAGTCCTTTTTTTATCTTTGCCTTGATTAATTTTCCTACCTGAATATTATTTTTTTGTAAATGTGTACTATGTCCTTCTCGAATTTTTTTCAATAACCTGCTGGAGTGATGTGAAAATGAATATTTTGGCTTTTCATTCATTGCAATGACTTTGAAATGCGGCGTGGTGCAGCTGTATTGTCCTTGACGAATGAAACTTTTACGGTATACAAGTCTGTAAATAGAAAAATATTCATGTAAATTTTCGTTTTCCAATCTGTTCGAAATTAAAAAATAAATCTGTAAAGAGAACGTTGGCAAAATCAATATCGAGGCATTCTTTTCAATCTACAGTGATGTTATATCCTATATGTATATATTCTGTTGTACATATAATGTCTTGTTATTTAACAAGAAGATACAACATCTGTCGTTATAAATTATATTCCAGCATCCAAAAAATATTCCTCTGTGTTATTTTTTAATATTGGGTTTTTGTATTTTCTTGTGCGAATTAAAGAACAGTTTGGATATGGTATACATGTTACGGTTAAAGTCGAATGCCCACTTTTATCGGGGAATGTACAAATTTACCTACCCGTTTCGTAAATGTATACGTTTGATCTACTTGTACCTACAAATTTCCACATTTACCATCACATTTTGGTACATGTTGGTTTAACTACAAGATTTTTACCAGTTTATAGTACAAATGTTTTACATCAACATAATCTACGAGTTTATCATCTAGACAGGTTTGATTAAAATTCAAGAGAATATGGATACGTGATTATTTACGTACGGAGTACTTGTTGGATGTTCAGATCCAACTATTATCATTCGCGTTCCATCATCATTTGGCAAGTCAAAAGCTTTTCTGAATTCTTGAGAAATAACTAAGGAGTCAGAGAAGACACTCGTTTCTTCTATGTTAAAATGGGTAGAAATGTCTATATTTGACACTGGAGTTGTATCAGCCATACTGGTAATCTTCTAGCAAACAACAATAAATACCGGCTCAGCAAACCCGTGCTGGAGTTATTCAAACAATTCAAACATTCTAATTTCGAGAAGGCCATGGTGGATACAGTGAGTTCACGAATTCAAACGCCAATTGATACGAGATGGTGCTCTTATCGGAATTTTTACGAATGTCTTATGCGTGTCTTATCATAAACGTGCAATTACTAATATTTGACGAGGAATTTTTTCATAACGAGATAGAAAGTATTTTGATTGTTAATCTCATACGGAATCTTACGAATGTGCTCCAAAATCATAAAATATCAATTCCTACCAATTTGTTGATGAATTTGGTCAAAAAGCCAAGTTTACAAAATATCACGAAAATTAAGAAAAATGACGAGATGAATGTGCAAGAATCTAATCTAACACTATCTGAAACAGAACGAGAGAGTGAGTAAAAATTTTTTTTTTCGCTTGATTTGGAAGGTTTATAGAGTTTGAATGGTTTTCAAAAAAAAAAAAAATGGGAATTTTCTGAACATTAGAAAATATGTATGAGTCTCGCCAGAAATCCCATTTTGGAAATCCCACGGTTTTCTTATTTTGTCGAGTAGTATTTGATTGTGCAATTCTGTGCGACTAACGGTAAAATTTGTGCATTTATGGAGATAATGTGGGATGTCTGACGTGAGTATGATGATATGTTTTGCTTGTTTAATTGTACAAAACTGTGCATGCAAAAATGAATATAGTTCTCCTCCATAATTGGTCAGAATTTTTCCTAGAAGAGGAAGAAGTAGATCAACTATGTAAGAAAAAGTCGTAGTTTCACAATGGTTAGACTAGGCGTATGTAACCTGATAAGGCCAGGAGTGAATCTCCAAACTTTTCTCGCAATAATTCAATTGTTGCACTTGCTGTGTGGCACGTAGCTACGTCTTGTTGGAACCAAATGTTGTCAAGATCAACTTCTTTCAATTTCGGCCATAAAAAGTTGGTTATCATCGATCTATACCGATCTTCATTGACAGTAAAGGTGTTAAATACGGACCGATGATGCCACCAGACCAAAAACCACACCAAACTGTCAATTTAGGTGAATGTAATGCTTTTTCATGAATAATTTGTGGATTTTCTTCGCACCAGAATCGATAGTTTTGTTTATTTACCGCACCACTGAAAGTGAGCCTCATCGGAGAAGACGATTTTCTTAACAAAATCGTTATCGTTTTCAAATTGTTCCAAGGCAAAATCTGCAAATTCACGACGTTTACGGTGGTCCAATGGCTTCAGTTCTTAATTAAGAACAATTTTATACGGATGCAAACCCAAATCCTTTCTCAAAATCCGCCAGGTTGTGGTTTGAGACAGTCCCAATTCTTGAGAACGTCTTGGAATCGACAATTTGCGGTCTTCTACTTCGAGCGAATCTTTGTCTTATTGGCACTTCAACATTATGCAAAGAAAATGTACGCTCAAAATTTTCAACAATTCGACGAATAGCGAGCACACTTGGACGATTATTACGACTATAAAATGGTAAAAGCGCACGAAAAGTTGCAATTGGAGATCGATTATTTTGATAATAAAGCTGAATAATTTGTAAACGTTGTTCTTGCGTTTATCTCACCATGATGAAATTGTAAACATTACTGAATACAATGAAACAAAAAATGACAGATCATGGCATATTACAGATGGCCGAAATGTCACTTAAAAATCATATCATTCCTATTTGAAAACCCTATATTAATGATATCCCTTATACTGCTTGTACTGAACATATTGATGAAGTTTCATGATTGTGTCTACTTCCCATCAGCCAAAATCACCCGTTTTAAGGAAACCCCCATTTCAACACTAATTTCAAAACATCAATTTCGAAAAACTTTGTATGGGTGATTTCAGTAAATCCCACCGTTTATTAATGAAATCACTGAAACTAGTTGAAATGAATATTCAGATCAAATTCCTTGATTGTGCCTACTCCCCATCAGCCAGATTCGCACATACAAGGCACTTCCTTCAACCCTTTCTTTTCTGGATTTCCAGAAATCACTCATATACAATTTTTGGTATTTGATCTTTTGATGAAATTAGGGTTGAAATGGGGGTTTTCTATGAGTTATTCTGGTTAATGGGAAGTAGACAGAATCATGAAACTTGATCAACATGTCCAGGACAAGCAGTTTAAGTGTGTTTCAAAAATTTAAGTTTTAAATATAGGATTGAATTAAGGGATTCGTAGGTTGACTCTCGGAGATTACACATCGGTTGCAATTTAGTTTTTTATAAATATTAAAATTGAAGCACAAATGGACTATAAACACAACAAATACTAGTGTATTATTTGTGTAGTGGTGATTAAATTGTAAAGTGAAGTGGCAAATATTTCAGCTTCGGAATATTGGCGAAAACCTACTATAAAAGGCCATTGGCCTTACCAAGTGATTCTCATAATAATAAATGTTTGAAAATGTTTAGCATGGGCGAAAACGAGATCAGGATGGATAATAATTTATATTCAATACCGGTGCATAAGACATTTGACATTTGACCTTCGTAGCAATCATAGAAATGTTACACAAATACAGCAAAACAAAGTCCCACCTATTAGTACCAAAATCGGTTACAATCATATGGTAGAGCGAAAATTAAAAATTATAAAACATGTATTGAACCTCATTAAAATTGGAGTGAAAGTGATTTTATTTAATGAATCTGATTATGCTAAAACCTTAAGTGAAATTAAAGGTGCTGGTCAGGAATATTATTTTTTCACAAAGAAAGAAAATGAGACCACCAAATTCGTTTTATATGGATTACCAGATATGGAGCTGCAACTAGATTCACTAAAAGATGAAGGTTTTGAACCGTTAAAAGTGCAAAAAATGTTTTCTATAAAAAGGCCTCGGTGAAATTAAGTCAACTATGCACATGTAGCATGCAACTGGGATATATATCAAAACATACTCAATAGGCTAACGCATGCTATATGATACCAAAATTTAGGTATTCCACAATGGTACACAACGAATCGAAAATATGTCCTCTCAATGAAGATATCACTAAACATTTATGTGCTAACTGTAAAGGCAATCATCATACAGCTAACTCCGTAATATGTCCGGCTAGAAGCAAGTATTTAGAAATGAAGAAGCAGCCGTCAATCAAACAGCACTTGCAAAGCAAACCAACGCCGCAACATCATAACATTGAATTCCAATGGAGCTCAAAAGATTTTCCGGACCAAGCAAATCGGATTAACTAACCAAACAATTGGATTAACTACAGGATATGCTGATGCGGTAAAATCGAAGGAATTATTTTCTATTTTTAAATAGAACGACCGTTTAGAACAAGATAAAGGTGGAGTGGCAATTTTAATTCGAAAAAATATTTCACATAATTTAATGTCTGGAATTAGTTTGAAATCTTTAGAATCTCTTGGAATATCCGTAAATCTTGAGGGAGATAACCATTTAAAAATATTCAGTTGTTACTGTCCAAACTCAAATCATAATGATTTTCGAAATGACCTGTTAAAATTGAAAAATTTTACATCTCCTTTTATTTTGGGCGGCGACCTAAACTGTAGGCATACTAGTTGGGACTGTGTTAGGAGCAATAAAGGGGGACGTATATTGCATAGTTTACAGATAAACTCTTATAATTTTACCATTATAGTTCCTGATAGACCATTCCTGTGAAGTTTGTCCTAACTTTGTCCTAAAATTACAAAAACAAAATTTAGGACATATTTAGGACAAACTTCACGCGTGTGCCCACGAGCGTGAAGTTTGTCCTAAAATTGTCCTGACTATTTATTAGTTAATCTCTCGTAATAATGAATTATAATATTTGTAATATTTGACATACGTACAGTAAACGCTCGATTAAATGGACTAATTGGAGGTGGGTGTCCGTTAAATCCGAATGTTTTTTAATTTAATCGATTCGATCGAATTTAATCTGGGACGGAGCTCAGCCATTTCTTAACCGATTATGATGGGATTGGGAATGTTGGTTAAAAATGGGATTCTTAAATTATTTTTGGAAGAAATTCTGGAATATGGCCACCTGGGACGGAACTCGATCAATTCTTAACCGATTATGATGAGATTGGGTATATGCTGGATGGAAATGGGATTCTTAATTGATTTTGGGAAAAAGTTCTGGAATATGGCCACCTGGGACGGAACTCAGCCATTTCTTAACCGATTATGATCGGATTGAATATACTGGAATTTTGGGAGGAGTTCTGAAATATGGCCACTTGGGACGGAACTCGATCAATTCTTAACTGAGTATGATGGGATTGGATATGCTGGATGGAAATGGGATTCTTAAATGATTTTTGGAAGAAATTCTGAAATATAGCCGCTAGGGACCGAACTCGATCAATTCTTAACCGATTATGATGGGATTAGGAATGCTAGATGGAAACGGGATTTTTAATTGAGTTTGAGAATAAATTCTGAAATATGGCCACCTGGGACGGAACTCAGCCATTTCTTAACCGATTATGATCGAATTGGGTATGCTAGATGGAAATGGTTTCTTAATTGATTTTGGGAAGGAGTTCTGAAATATGACCACTTGGGACGGAACTCGATCAATTCTTAACCGAGTATGATGGGATTGGATATGCTGGATGGAAATGGGATTCTTAATTGTTTGTGGGAAGGAATTCTGGAATATGGCCACTTTGGACGGAACTCAGCCATTTCTTAACCGACTATGATCGGATTGGGTATGTTGGATGGAAATGGGATTCTCAAATTATTTGTGGAAGGAATCCTTAAATATGACCACTAGGGACAGAACCCAATCAATTCTTAACCGATTATGATGGGATTGGGTATGCTAGATGGAAATGGGATTTTTGATTGATTTTGGGATGAAGTTCTAAAATATGGCCATCTGGGACGGAACTCAGCCATTTCTTAAACGATTATGATGGGATTAGGTATGCTGGTTGGAAATGGGATTCCCAATTGATTTTTGAAAGAAGTTTTGGAATTAAACTACTCGAACGGAACGCGACCAATTCTCAACCGACTATGATATGATTTTGTTTGTTGGATGGAACTGAGATTCATTAACAGGTTTTTGAAGAAGTTCTGAAATATGGCCATCTGGGACAAGGGAAAAACTAACGAAGGCTAAATATAAGTTTCAGATTTGTAGATAAATTCCAAAGTAAAAATATTTTTACCCGATTTACGAGTATAGATTGAACGGCTTGCACTTGGTGCTGATATTAATGTTGAAAGCGATTAATGATAACCTGATAATTTCTCTCTCGATGCCTAGTACTTTTCAACAATTTTTTATCGAAATCGTTGGGACTTACAAAAAATTTAAAAACGTGACCTAGGCCCCAACGAGGGACCCTGAAAAGAAATTTCCTTAAGCTGAGACCCAACTCAATCGATTTCTGGTTCTCGGAATCATCCTTCCTGCAATTTATATTGAAACCGTTTGAACTAAAAAAATGGAAGCTAGGTCCCGACGGAGGACCCTGTCCGAAATTTATACCCAGCACACTCGATTCCTGGAACTTGAAAGCCCCTTTCAATTCTTTTTATCAAAATTGTTCGGACTTAGAAAAAAATTTTATACGGAATCTGGGCTACGACGGAGGACTTTGTAAACAAAATTTCCTTAAGCCCTACAAACAAAATTCCGTTAAGCTGAGACCCAACTCTAAAATCACCAGCCGCATTTGCGCCAAGAATCAAAGTTAACCGCTCCTTGGAGACTTTGAATCCTGAAGCTGATCTTTCATCTTTGGAAATATAAGTACGATCCGGCATTCGCTCCAATAAAGGTCAGTCTCATCGACGTTAAACATTGGTGCGGGAACATATCCGACGGCTTCTATGATACTTTTTCAAGTATTCAGATTTTCAATAGCAGCATTTTCATCAGCAGTAGCTGCTTCTCCTTTCATTTTAATATTATATAGGTTATGTCTACCTTTAAATTTTCGAACCAACATCGACTTGCCAGGAAGGAAACATCGCCGTCTGTTCCATTCGTATATGCAGTCTTGGATTGTCATTTGACTAATGGGCATTCTGCGATTATTATTATCCTCAATTCATATTAATAATAGTTTTCCGTCTTTTCAAAGTTATTATGCTTCTCTGGTAGTTAGCCTTAAGGTAGTTGATGCTGTCAATTGTGAACGCTCCTTGATTTTATCGGCCCTATCACGGATTGTTGAGACAGTTCATTTGGCAAGTCCTATTGCGTTACAAATATGCACAATTTTCTCACCAGATTCAGTACGGCACAAAACTTTTGTAGATTTACAGACACACAGCATCTCTTTACATTACCCTTCTTTTCTTCATTAGAAGTGTGCTAAATAAATCAACCAAAAATACATTGTTAATTAGTTTGTTACGGTTATTAACATAAATTAGTTCAGATTAATTAGTTACTTAAGTGCAAGCCGTTCAATCTATACTCGTAAATCGCATGTAAGGTAATACGGAAAATGAGATATTTCCGTCGGGTGATAGAAGACACTCCAACGAATCTAACGATATACGTCACGGTGCCATTTATCGCTTTTAACAATAACATCAGCACCACTCGTAAATCGCACGTAAAACCTTTGGCAATGCTATAAATTCCATTTTTTAAAGGTTCTTATTCTTTCGTCTATATCAAGTTTTCTATATTAATTGATTCGCGAAATTTATTTGTATTTTATTTTAATTTTACGTACAATATCATCCCTTGGTGCATTAAGTATGTTTCGGTAGTTAAATAGGTAATATAAGATTTTATAAGTATTCGTTTCTACCCAATTTACATATAAAATAATTTTAAATTTTAAAATTCGTTATAACGAGAGTTTAACCCATACATACACATTTCTTAAGGTAAGGACAAAGTTAGGACATACTTCACACCCGTGATAGACCAACTTATTATAGTAATCGAGGTGTTCCAAGTTACTTGGATCTCGTCTAAATCAATAAACCGATAACCGATGCATGTACATGGCATTAAAAATCGTTGAATTAAAAATCAGGGAATGAGACTAAAACTGGTCAATTAGCTGACAGTGTTTGTTTGATGTTAATTTCAAAATAGTATAGTTAGTGTTATATAACGCGGTTAATTCTCGATTGCTTGTAGCCTTGTACCACCCACTCCGTACCGACGAGTGATAGCCGGAGACAAGTCGACTGTACCAAGGTGCTGTTAGCAACAATTATACTCTCATTTGCATGATAATGGTTGCTACAATATGTACCAAGCATTTCGGCAAATTTGCACATTTCCGACTTTAACCGTAACATATACATGAACAGGGAGGCTAGCAACCGACATGATTTGCAAAAGGTAGCGATCGTGTCAAAATACTCAATTTAATATTTCAAACAGCCGTTTATCACACACAGGAGTTCAAAATCCTCTTATCTTAAACACAAGAAATTTTTACTGGTACCACATATTTTTTATTAGGAATGTGCTCGATATGAAAAACTAAAATTTAATTATTTTTAATTAATTTTTTGGAGAACAATATTTTCACAAAAGTTTTGATACTGAGAACGAAGAAAATTGAAAAACAATATACGTTTTAAACACACAAAGCTATATCCAGTATCAAAATGCATTATACGAGTTTTACGTCTGTCTGGAGATTTCATATACAGATGATAGCTATGGCATAAAGTTTTTTTAAGAGCTTTACGTAACCAAACCAAACAAACAACGTTTTTTTTAATGATAACAATATTTAAATTTTCAATAATAGTTTTATAATGCAACAACATAACCGTTTATTCCAAGCATCATTTCTTTAAAATTGGGAGATATTTGGTTTAGATAAAAAAAAGGTTAAAGCACGAATCAAATCGAAATGAAAGTTTTCGGTTTCAATAAAATTCGTATTATTAAAATAATAATTTGCAAATTAGGAAAATATCAAAATACATATGGTACAAGAATGAAAATAGTAAAAATAATCACTTTACAATTTTATAGGTGATGTATTTTATGATTATTGCTTGCTTTAAGGTAAAATGTATTCAGTAAGGTAGTAAAGTGAATTGCGATTCGTATAAATTACATCAATTACGCAGACATGCATAATTGCATGTGAAGTTAGACCTAACTAGGGAAGAAATAGCTTTAGGGCTAGTATACTACACATTTCAGACGTCTGTATACGCGTTTGATGTTAGGATTAAATTAATTCTAAACCAACAAAAAAAAAAAAAATTGTTGATGGATTTCTAAATATCAAGGGTATTTTTTTGAAACTAGCTTTATTGTAATATGGAGGTCCAATTTTCGATCACTCTTCGCAGCAATTGGACCACATCTCGCTAATAACTCGCCGAATGTTGTGTTTCAAGTGTTCAATCGTCTCTGGGAAACCGAAAAGTTATAAATCATGTCTCTACGCCGTTCACCGTTGACTGTAACATTCTGCCCATCGTCGTTTTTGAAGGCATATGGACCAATGATTCCGTCGGTCCATAAAACACACCAAACAGTGATTTTCTCTGGATGTAATGGTGTATCGGCAAAGACTTCTGGATTATCTTCACTCCAAATTCGACAATTTTGTTGATTGGAAAATCAACATCAATACCAGTTTTTGCTTCAGCCCATTGGCCAAATAGGTGGCGTGTGCGAATGCCGGATGGCTATAATTCCTGCACAAGATGAATTTTGTAAGCACGTAAATCAAGATCTTTAGATAAAATCTACTTTATGGACGGATACTAAAAGGGTCAAATTCGAATTAAAACCTATATCGAATAAAATTCTCCGACTGAAACTGAAACAGCCACGCGATTAGGCTTGCTTGAAAATTATTTCGCGAAGTTTGAGGAAGTACAATCGGAGATTGAAAGGCTAGATGTATTATAGCTGGATTGCGATAAACGGGAATCCTTTGAGGAAACCTATTGTTACGCTAAATCAAAAATATTATCAAAAATCACGGAACTCAGACGTCCATCGGTCAATCTAAATCAGAGATGTGTTCTGACTTAATCGTACGGGAAATCGTTCCAATCTAGTGGAGTTGCCAAAAATTGACAAACATTGGACCGATTTGAAAAATAGATTCAACACGTAAATTGAATCTAAAGCCGTTAGAGAAATTCCACTATCTTCGCAAATGTCTGAATGGTGGAAACGCTGAGAGTATATTGGCATCATTGGATTTGACCGACGCAAATTGTGTTGAGGCGTTAACATTATTTGAAAATCAAACTCATATTCGAGAAATAAGTGAAATTCCAGCCGCTGGCAAATCAGTGTCAGTCGCAAATCATTGCGAACGCATTATTGCTGCATATCGTATTTGGAAAACTGGATAATGCTACTCAAATCAAATGGGAAGAAGATGCACCCACAACTTCTGTGCCAACCTAGAAGGAATTGGAAGCATATCTCGTGCGCCAGTCGTGCGCCATCAAGTCAAAGGTCATCTAATTCGTCGAATTGTCGAAGTGCTTCGTTAACCACAACCGTCAATAATCAAGATAATTTGCACTGTGTTTTTTGCGATCAATCTGGTCATTTTCTTTATAAATGTTGTAATTTTACCTTGAATTATCACCTCTGTCTCGTTTTAGTGCTGTGGAACAACATCAATTTTGCATTAATTGTTTCAGTAAGAACCACCGAGTTCATGATTATCGTGGGGTTAGGTGTCGCATATGCTGTCTTTAAGATCAACTTCATTATGTTAGCGACGGCTGTCGTTCTAGTTCGAGATTATGTTAATTCGGCCCGTCAACTAAATTTAATCACCGAGTGTTTTGCTGGACGTTACGTGCAGCGAGACGGAAAGTGAATATTTCAACCAGCGGAATAAACGATATCAACACACAAGTTAAACATCAAGTTCATGTTCTTATTAAACCGCATTTGGGGGATCATTCTTATATTTTGGATATGTTAGTTCTGCCTAGCATCACATCAAATCAACCCAACAGAAGTATCGAAATTGAAGGTTGGAATATTCCATCCGATATAGTATTGGCAGATCCATTATTCAACCAGCCACATCGTATCGATATGCTTATCGATGTCGAAATTTTGTACGAGTTACTTGAAACCGGCCAAATAAAATTGACTGCGATTGGTGGATCGTGTCTGATAAGACTAGTAACATTAAAAATAAATACAACTTTTGCACTGCAGTTGCTGATCCTAACCACGATGAAGATACCGTGTCATTACATGAACTGCTTCAATGGATTTGGACTGTTGAACGTTATGGCGAGAATAAATCGAAATTTACCATGGAAGAGATCCGGAAGATTCATTGTTAAGCTTCCGATCAAGAAAGATATTTCATTACTAGGCGATTCGTATTGTACCACTAAAAATCGTTTAGTGGTACAATACGAATCGCCTAAAAATCGTTTAGTGGTACAATACGAATCGCCTAGTAATGAAAATCTCAAATGCCAATACAAAAGTTTCATTCATGAGTACATTTCATTAAAACACATGGAAGTCGTTCAACAACTGCATTATTAAGTCGCAAAGTTCGACCACGAAACAGATTGTCTAACGCGTCTAACGCGTTTTGTAAGACGTCTTTTGGAAAGTCGCTGAATGAAATTCAAAAGGTCGGACCGACAATACAGAACGAACCGAACGAACCGATATTAATTCGGTTTCGGTTCAAACGATTTGTAATCACATCCGACGTTATCAAAATGTCCCGTCAAATACTGGTCGATGATGCCGAATCGTACGTGCAATGCATCTTGTGGCGGGATAACCCAAACGAAAAAATCCAAATCGTTCATCTTAAGACCGTTACATACGGTACAGTGGCTGCACCGTTTCTTGCAATTCGTTGCCTACATCAATTGGGTCACACTAGACGTTAAGTCACTCTGTCGGATCGACATCAATTCTAAACAACTACTTCGTCTATGATATGCGTAAGAGGTATCTGAGATTTTAAAGTGTGGCTGTTTCGAATTACGTCAATGGGCATCAAATGATGAACCATTGCTGAGAGATGTGCCGAAGACATTAAAGACATTAAAAAATTTCGACGAAGGCAAATGTAGGTATTAAAACTCTGGGTGTTTCGTGGAAACCTGACGTAGATGATTTCAAGTTTGTATACACGCAGAAACATATGGAAGCTGACATCGCCAGTTTGTTGACGATCCACCGGGATTAATCAATCCGATCTTGGGGAGATTGAAAATTGAGTGAAATACAACTTTACCGGAACAATACGTCACCCAATGGGTTTAATTTCGAAGTCAGTTACCATTGATCAACAACGTCAATGTTCCGCGCTTCGTTTTTTTCGTCAAATCATGGCACTATGCTGTGATCGAAGCATCTGAAAATCCTGAGATCCATGAATCTCAGGATTTTCAGATGCTTCGATCACAGCATATGGATGTTGCATCTACATTCGTTCAATCGTACAATCAGAAGTTTCGATCAGACTGCTGTGTGCCAAGTCTTGCGTTGCTCCAATCAAAATAATCTCGTTGCCGCGATTAGAACTCTGCTCCACAGTTCTTTTAGCAAAATTGATGGATCGTATTAGGTCCAGCATTAGAACGTCGTACTGTTGGACCGACATCCACCAACGTGGTCTACGTTCGTCGCAAATCGTGTCGCCATCATACAATTGCCATTAACAATAAACTATGGTTTCCCGGGCCGGAATTTTTATGGAGTTCGTCATCCAGTTGGTTAAAATTTAACAAATAATTTGATTCGAACTTGGTTGCGGCAAAAATGAAGAACAGCGATGTCGCTATTGTCGCAGTGCCTAATGATGCCGATTGTGTTTAAAAAATCAAATATGCAAACAATTTTTGCACCAATCGCCGAGTATTTGGCTTTGTGGCTCGATTTGTAAATAATAGCCGGTCCAAGTTCATATATAAAAACCAAAATCATATGGTTGTTTGACTGTCGCCGAACTGAACCAATCGCTGAAATTTATCGTTAAAATTATACAACGCCAAAGTTTTCAAGAAGAATTTTCGCTGCTGTTTTCCAATAAACACATTCACTTGAAGAATTCGATTAAAAATTTAAATCCGTTTCTCGACGACGGCGAAATCATTCGAGTGAGAGGCCGATTGCAGAATTCGGATTTGTCATTCGAATCTAAACACCTGATAATTTTTCGGAATTCTCATGTATTTATTTTTTCTTTGTACAGGCATTTTCACATAAAGAATTATTATGCTGGCCCTCAAGCACTGCTCTTTACTCTAAGGCAATAATTTTGAATCATTCGCGGCTGTGTTGTAGTCAAGAGAGTGGTATACAAATGCAATTCGTGCTTTAGGGCTCGACCAAATTTATACTATCAAATTATGGGAAGCTTGCCAAGACATCGAGTAGAACCTGCAAGAGCGTTTTTGCATGCAGGTGCGTTGATTTTTTGCGGACCAGTTTGGGTTCGTTATAAAGGCCGTGGCCAGCGATCGGATAAAGCTTATATCGCAGTGTTCGTATGCTTTGCGACGAAAGCCGTTTACATAGAAGCCGTCAGCGATCTGTCGACCAAAGCTTTTCTCAATGCTCTCGATCGTTTTGTTAGTCGCACAGGATTTTGTCGGTACCTTTACTGCGATAACGGAACCAATTTCGTTGGAGGTAATAGAGAGCTGAAAGAGTTACGCACATTATTTTTCAATCAAACATGAATAATCAAATAGTTTGAACCTGCGCTAACGCAAACATTCAATTTGTTCATCTACTCTCGCGATTACTGCATTTTGGTGGTCTGTGGGAAGCTGCTGTTAAATACGCATAGCATCACTTGACATACATATGAGCAACTAAGCAATATTACCGCAAACATTGAGGCGCCGTTAAATTCACGGCCGCTGTCGCCACAATCGTCGAATCCATCAGCAGATATCAGAGAACTGCTATATAGATGGTGAAGAAGGGGCTGTCACCATAATTGCAGGCCTAATTAAAGATGGGCTTAACTTAGCTAATCGGTGTTGTTAGTCGATCGACGGACTTGTTTCTTCCAGTTGTTTCAAGGTTTTGTGAATTTACGCCATACAGGCGTAGTTGGTGGCGATATGTTTGTACTCGACTCAATCTTAGTTTTACTCGTCAAGTTGCTGTAACATATTGGGTGTTGTTTGTTTTCAAAAATGGTGCATTATAAAACGAATCACATTTTTAGTATTTAGTCAAATAAACGAATGCAACGATAAGGGATGCTCGTTTTTAATCAGTAAAAATACGAGCGAGCAGCTTGCCTAGTTCTTAGATGAAAGTGAGTTGGTGTCTTGTAAAAAGTGTCATGATAGCAACAATACTAATTGTTGCTATCATGACACTTTTTACTCTCTTAGTCCAAAAAATCCCCACATTTTTACTCTCAGCCCCGAAAATGCTAGCTATCACGATAGTAAAAAACTGTCATGACAGCTGAAATTTTCCGGACCTACAAGTTTATAAAATATGTACTTATAAAAACATGTTTGTGAAGTAAGGCCAATTTTCATATGTGTGTGAAGACAGGCTAAATTCAGTCTCAAACGAACACGATGGCAACAAAAGTATTGCTATCATAACATTTTCTACACTCAGCCCAAAAAATCACCACATTTTTACTCTCAGCCCCGAAAATTTTTACTATCGCGATAGTTAAAAACTGTCATAACAATCGAAATTTTCGGCGTTGAGAGTAAAAATGTAGGGATTTTTTTGTGCGGTGCACATCGTTTGATAGGTGAATGTTTAAGGAGCAAACGTGCGTTTGTTTTTAGAACTTTTCTATATCTAGGAGTTGTGATATACTCCATAGAAGTTAGGAACTATTCGTTGGTCCAACTAGCGGCGCACATCGTTTGATAGGTGATTGGAGAACGTGCGATTTTTTTAGAACTTTTCTATATCTAGGAGTTGAGATATAGCCCATCGAAGTCAGGAACTATTCGCTGGCCCAACTAGCGGTACACATCGTTTTAGGGGCATGTACGAATTCTTTTAGAATTTTTCTATGTCTAGGAGTTGGGATATACATATAAATATGCACTGATTTCTATGGACTATATCTCAACTCTTAGACATAGAAAAATTCTACAAAAATTTCGTACGTGCTTCTTAAACATTCACCTATCAAACGATATGCACCGCTAGTAATTTTTTTATTTAATGTAATTCATTTAGGAGCTCAAAACGTTGTACATGTTTTGAATGACTAGTCTAGTTTTATTTATAGAATTCCGTATGCAAACTTTTATCGCATGTTTTTAAATATTTTAAAAGGATTCTTAAAATTTTTATCTATTAAATTTTAGACATATAAATAGTATAAAGTATAAGGAGAGAGCTATAATTATAATGAAAAGTCGTAATAGTATAAATAGAACTAAATAGTATTGCCATACGCACCTTATTTATTTTCGGGGCTGGAATTTTGGGCTATCTTCACAAAGGTGAGCAAATTAAGTTTTCTTTTCGCTTTATATTCTAAATTTAGACCAAAACACAATGCGAATGGTGGTTAAAGCTAATCGTCAGTGAAAAATAAGTAACCTCGCGGGAAAACACATGTCGTATATTAGGTGACACAAACCCAATAAGGCGATTTCGATGGAAAAATACTTGATCTACTGTACAGCCAAGTTAAAAAAAGTAAAACAATAAAGTACTATTTCGAAAATGTTTATTTTAACAGTATTAATTCTAAGAGCGGTTATTGAATCTGAACCAAAGCTTGAGTGAAGATTTTGTTAATAATACTTACATACTCATCAACTCTTTCCTGTTCCACATTGAACACTGAATACCAAATAAATACGAAGCAATTTTCAAAAGCTTAATAATTTTAAACGATAAAAGAGCAATAAAAACGGATTCCATATCTGGCCCACCCTAACCATAAAGTCTCTAAACACAATGCATTATTGCCATTATCCTGTTTTTCAACCAAAAATATTTATTTAAATTAAAATATAAAAAATTATAATACGAAAAAAAGTCAAAAACCGTTTTTTAAAAATGATGAGTATTTTTTGTTGCTTGAAAGATTGTAGCCTCTTGCTGCTGGTTACATGAATTCGAATAGAATAACAAATTTCCATGACTTACGACAGTATAGCAAAAAAATTACATTTTATATTCATCATCAAAAAAAATTGTCTTATTATTATTTGATGTTATGAAAAATAAAACTATAAAAAATAAAATAACAATGGAATTATAAGATCCATAAGACAAAATACTCTATTGTAATAAATTGTCTTGGTCTTTCATTTGGTAACTTTTTAAAGTTTTCAGTTTTATTTTTTACTGAGGAGAAGACAACGAACAATACAAAAATTCGTAATAACAAACATAGAAAATGAATTTTTTGATACAGGATCACCGCAGTACTGTGTTTAGGAATTCGAATAGTTCTATATGTAAAATTTGTCGTATGCTTCTTGAGCGACCAGTGGTTTTATAATTTACTAGTTTATAATACACTAGCAAAACGAAGGCGCTTCGCAACTCGTCAGGTTAGTGAGCGCTGCGTGCTAAATTGTCTACTCAACACTTTGGACCTCGTTGTTCCATCCCAGGGTCTCCGATCTCAATGTTCCAGAACTTGTCCCAAAAATGATTTAGGAATCCCAGTTTCATTCATGTTACCTAATATAATCACGATACAGTTGAGAATATCCCAGTTCTTCTTCAATCATTTTAAAATGTCATTTTTATCCAGCATAAACAATTTCGAAATAACATTGTTCCATCCCTGTTGGCCACTTTCAAGAACTTCTACCACAAATCATTTTAGAATCCCATTTCCATCCACCTTACCCAATTTTATCATGGGCAATTAAGAAATGGTTTATTTCTTCCCTATTTCTAATTGTTTTTTCCGGGGTTTCTGTAACTTCTAATGCTGTATTAGTTTTATGTCTAGACTTCTTATTTTGGAGGAAAATATCGATTTTTAATTTTTAAAATATTTTTTGTGATACTTCTATGCCCTGGGCCGTGTACATTATTTATTATCCTTATTTGTTTCATTTCATCTTCAATCTCGTCTACAATGTATTTATATCTAAGTATTTTCAATTTCCCCCCATTTAATTCTTCGCTAAACAGGCGTCTCACATGTTTGTCGTTTGAAGACTAAGCAGTTATCTCGGATACGCCGGGCCCACCGTGCGCCCTTTAACATATAACATGATGGAGGGATAGGAAAGGTTGTTAAATATGATAAACTTGACCCGGTTACAGACACCTAAGCAGTCAATAGTTAGTAAATTGTTAGAACAAAACAGCAGTTCGCACAAGACAGCGATTAGCATAAGGCAGCACAATTATTTTTGATTTTTTGGATATAAATATACAGCAGTCAGCACCGTAAAAATAAATTAATTAATTAGGTTGCCATTATAATGGTAAATTTCATGAAATAAAACATTATTTTCAATTTAGAACCAAGTACCAGACATGATGTGTCGGACAACGCCGGTCGCATTCCCACCGGCTGCCCACCCACAACAAGAGGGTAGCCTTTATAGACTGGAACGACCCGGTTTCAGATGCCCAGCGACCATACGGCACAACACAACACAAATCCAATCCACTAGAAGAAAGGACAAAGGTTAAATGTGTTTACTGGCTAACAATGGCATTCACCCTCAACAACTGCCTCTTTAAACCAGCACCTAAATAAACAGCTATTATTATTGCACAGGCATCCAGAAATTCCTGGAGCTTAACACCAAATTAACACCCCTCGACCTTCTAAACAATATAGAAATCCGTGAGTCCATTATAAGCTGCACTTGCAGCTCGAAAATTTTTTGAAATTAGTAAATCATTAAATCCATTTTATGCTGCCAGTGAATACAGCTTATTTGCTGCAAAGGTACACATCACAGCAACTATCAATGACAGCATCAACTGTAAACCAATTAGTGGCTTAAAATAAAATATATTGGTAGAATTATAATAATCAGATACTTCTATGAACTACCAACACACAAAATTAACACTCAATTCTGCATAAAATCTGCAAAATGGGTTCAAAAGATCCTCCCCTTCCTTACAAACAAATTCCAAACTAACCATAAACTGAAAATACGTATAATTATCAAGGATTACACCGTATCAGACTCACCCCCAGAACCAAAATTCGAGAAACAAGACGAATTACAACCATTACCATTACCCAAGACTCCACAACAGTTCAACACATTCTTGAAGAATTAATCAATCTACTAAGTGTAGTCAGCTTAGAGCCAAATCCGATGAAATGCACTTCACTTACAGGAGATCCAGTTTCATCCCTCGATATTTCCCCAGTCCCATTCCGGCTGAAACTATAACCTCACCCGTGTTGACACAATGCGATATCTAAGCATATATTCAATCTCAAACCTAAGTTGGCCACAAACCATCAGAACTCACTGACAAATACAAAATTTTATAAAAAAGACCAAATTTCTTTCTAATACATCTATCAGGGTGTACAACACTGTAATACTCCCCACCACAACCCATGTACCAATATGATCGCGCTTCTTTTGTGGAATCACCCAATCATATGGCTTTCCTATAAGCCAACCATTTTTCATAAAGCCCTCGTTTATTTTCGACGACCAGGCGGCATTAATCACGGAACCAATCATCGCGAGGCCCAGAAGACTTCTCCCTACGATAGCTTGTCCCGCGGTGCTCCCTGGTGCTAGGAGGAGCCTGCCCGTTGCCACTGCGCCGGTCCAAACAGCTAGCGACAGTGTGTTGGTCTATTGAACGTAGATAACCGGTTTCACTTATATTTGAATATGACATCCACATGATCGCTATCCATGTCTGCATCTCTGCAAGTTCCAATGTCGGATATGCTGGTGAAGCGCCTTTTAGACATCACAACGTGGCCGACCCGGCCGTTCTTCCATCATTCGATCTCCACGTTACTTTGTGGATTCTCTTACTACTGTGGGCAAAAAGTAGTAAGACATTTTATTTTAAATTTCGCGCGGAAAACCATTCGTCGAAATATTTGGTTTTCTATGTTGGTATGAAAATAATCATTAGTGTTTAGTATACGCTTGTCTTTCTGAAGTACAAAAAGTGCATTCGGCGATTTTTACAATGAGTGAAATTATTCAACAAAGAAGTTCCATTAAATTTTGTGTGCGGAATCAATTTTGTGGTGCCGAAACGTTCAGAATGTTGCGAAAGGCCTTCGATGATAATTGTGTGTTGCGAGCAAGTGTTTTTGATTGGAACAAATTGTTCAAAGAGGGTCGAGAACGTGTTGATGACGAACCACGTCTAGGACGGCCATCAACATCAACTGATGATCAACACGTTAATAAAATCAAGGAATTGGTGCACGAGAATCGACGAAAAACAGTCAGAGACCTTACTGGCATCGTTGAAATATCGGAAGGTTGGTTGCAGCAGAGCGCAAGCATGATTGGTTCCAAAATCACTCAATTTTTTGGAAAAAACAGCGTCGCGTTGACGTCTGTGAGACAATGCTTTCCGACTACCAGGATGTCATGAAACGTATTATAACTGGCGATGAGTCTTGGATCTATGCTTACGAACCGGAAATAGACGATCAATCGGCTGAATATCGTGCAATATCGGTGAGTCGAAGCCGAAGAAACCACGTCAAAGCAAGTCAAAAATCAAGGTGATGTTGACAGTTTTCTTCGATTATAGAGGTGTGGTGCACTCCGAATTCCTTCCGACCGGCCAAACTGTCAACAAGGAATACTATTTGAGTGTTATGCGTCGTTTCCGCGAAGCTATTCGTAAAAAGAGGCCGAAATTATGAGTCGACAACTCTTGGTTTTTGCACCACGATAATGCAACTTCTCATACTGGATTGGTTTTACGTGATTTTTTCGCCAAAAATTCCACCTATATCGATCCGCAACCACCGTATTCGCCTAATTTAGCTCCGTGTGACTTCTGGCTGTTCAGCAAACTCAAACGACCGTTCCGGGGAAACCGTTTTGAAGACATTAAACGTTAAAACGTTAAAAGTTTTTTCCCCAAAGTCATCTCCCATAATAAAAACACGTCCAAGCGATTTAAATAGTTTAAGATTGTCCTCCCTTTTCAAGTTATGCTGGGGAGGACAATATAGTGCAGAGACAGAAAGCTGTCTGTGTTTAATTTGGATACTTACAGTAGTGACTTGCATTGTTTCTTCTTCGATATTTGATTCTAAATGGTGTTTTATATTTTCTTTTATTAGTAATGCCGAGCCGCTTCTTGCTCTTTCCGCTGGATGCATGGAGTGATATAAATTATAACCCCGTATTTTCACAAACAAAGATTTAACCAGATAGCTTCCAGATATTAAGAAAATGTCAATTTTTCTGAATTTAAAAATATTTTTATTTCTGGAATATGTTACATAATGCCATTCGCATTCCAGATTGCTATTTTGAAAGTTGTGTTCTTACTTAACATTTTTTGTTGGATTGCATTGAGGGAGTTGCATTTTCTTCAGTTGATCTAGTATCATGTTGGATCTAGTATCATGTTGTTAGGATTACTTTGGTCATCTAGCCGCTTTGTAATAGCTGCAATGCTGTTCATAATGTTTTCCATAATTTGGTTATTTTCGGAGCCCTTATGTTTGGTTGAAAACCAAACGAACTTCTTTGCCCTGTGTTTCTTGGTTGTGGGTTTTGATCCATCTGATTTGATATTTGAACCCTTCGATTTTCGTGATTTTGCGATTGATTTCTTGTTTTATCTCTTAATTTTTGTAGTTGTTTAGCAACCTCACAGCCTCGATAATTTGCCGGATGTTGGCCCTTACAATTTGTGCACTGGACTGGCACATCTCTCCCTATTGTACATACATCTCTCCCTATTGAGCATTTTACCCATCTTGGATCCCGGCCGCAATATTTTTGGGTGTGATTAAATGCCTGACATTTTACATTAAAAAAAGCTGAAAAATTGTCTGAAAAAGCTTATTATTTTTTGACATTTTCAACGTACACTTCACGCGTCAAAATCGGAAGAATAATGTATCATTTATCCAAGAACGAAATTTTAAAATTTACATTTGTAAATTCTGCCTATCTTTAGGTTAAATTAATCGACAAAAGAATTTTAGTTCAATTAGAGTCCTAAATTCCTGAAATAGTTCATTCAAAGTACTATTTGTTGGAATAGTATAAGCTAACCGCTTCACAACTCGAACGGGTATGTCGGAGGTAACTACACTCTTCAGCTTAGCTCCCCAAGGATGGGGAATAAATGCGACTACGGGGATGTAGAACGGGGAGTCCATAAATATATGTGGAGCGTTTTAATTGTTAATTCCAACCAGACACAAAACCTTTACATAAATTTCCACTCGCCTTGTAAATTGCTCACATCCTTCCATTTTTAAACACATGCAAACAATATCATTATGCTTTATAAGAATGACACCACCATTATTATTATTAGTATTACACGAAAGATGTTCAATACTGATAGTCATGGTAGATTCTTCTAAATTCATGTTTAGTATAATGTAGAAAATGTCGCAAACGGTATATTCATTCTCATAAATTTGCTGTATTTTATTCTTACGTTTTTCTTAAGGCACTTTTTGATATATTTCATTCGACAACAACCATAAACGGGAATATACAACATAAAATAGATTTGGTGTAGCTGATATACGAGCATACAAAAATTGGTACGAAGGGTGTACGTTGCTTGAAATGATTTGCATAAATAAACGTACACGTGTATTTTAGTCGTCGTCGTCGTCGTATCTATTATTAAATGTGAATTTCTTTGCAGTGTTCTCAAAATGACAATATCTTCTTCAATCATTTGAATTTTTTGTTTTTCATTTCATATAGGTATACCGATAATCATGATGGAATATAAACAGTTTAAGATGTTGATACATATTGAATACATCTTCCAAAAAAAAAATCATAAATCATTCAACGTACAACTTAGGTACAGGATATTATATACGCAGATGTAGAAATTAGTTCCACGAACGACGACGCCTCAAAATACCTGTGTATCAATATATAATACTCAAAATCTTGTTGAATCTCCACCCCCCCCCCCCCCCCCCGACATAATTTTCTTATTGTTCAATCACTTTATGTAGCCTTGATAAAGTTGTTCGTACTCAGCGAATGGGAAAAGTTCTATATGACTATTGGAAAAATTATTTATATCCTTTTATTTCATATTTATTGTTGTTTTGATATTTCTGTATTATTAGTTTATTGCTGTTTGGGTACAACACAATTCAGAACGCGATGCTTATAATTTATGATATCTAATCTAACAGTTTAACTTTTCCCATTTAACTCCCATAAATTTGTTTTTGTATAAAAACACCAAGAATCGAAGGGACACATCGTGATTCATAAAGTCCTTGGCCATTTTGGTGCAAAGTCATTATACTACAAAACAATTGAATTTCTGCGTAACTTTTGAGCATAGAACTTTTAATGTTTTTATTCAAATTAATGGTCAGCAATTTGAATATTTCGCCCCCATTTCGGTAGTGCCTATACCAAAAGTAATCAAATCTAAATGACTTTCTTTCAAAATAATTTTTACCTTTATAATTAAATTTATTAATTTTTTTTGTTGAACTTTTCGTAATAATTATATTTCTTTTTTTCTATAATTTTGGTTCATTAATTATGATTTTATCTTCATGTTTTGTTCACTAATTTTATTTTTTATGTGAAATTTTTATCTTACGAAATTTGGGTGAACCAATTTTTTTTTTTTTTTTTTTAAATAATGGCCCTGGGTATTAACTAATAAAAGTACTGCGTTTGTTGGTTAAGCACCGAACAAAACTGTTAGACTAAACTAAATTGCTCGGAGCAATTCATTATCGTAATTTTGATCGGTGAAGTTATAAGGTAGTCCTTCTAGAAATTTTTATTTCTAAACTCGAGTCAGATAAAATCAAACGTAGAAAAATATTAGGTGTGCAAGTTGAAACTCGGCTCTGAAGTTGGTTGCATTAAAATATACTTGAACGAATCCAAATCGCATGCCATTTTGGATATATGTAGCTTAGTCATTACTGTTTTATGATATAAGTCGATAAGCAAAATTTATGTCATTGCATTCTATTCTGTTTTCAAATGAACAAAAAATGATGCTCAAGCTATGGAACTGATTAATTCGACTTTGAGTGAACATTCTGTGAGTCACTCAACAGAAAGAAGATCAAAAAGTTCAAAAAGAGCTGCAGAACACTCACCAAGCAATATCACTTCGATTGCGTGCGATGGGGGGAAATACAGAAGGAAGCAAGATGGGTTCCTCATAAACTGACCGAAGAAAACAAAAACCGAAGAGTTGATACTGCATGAATTTGCTTTCTCGGTACAAAAGAGCCAATTTTGCGCAAAAAATCACTACAGGTGATAAAAAATGGATTTTCTACGATAATGCTAAACGTAGAAAACCATGGGTTGATCCAGGCCAGTCATCAACATCAATTGCAAAAATGAGTATTCATGCCAAGAAAGTGTTACTGTGCGTTTGATGGCATTAGTAAGGAGCAGAGATGGGCGATTACGCGTCATCTACTAAATTTTACGTTATTGCGTAGACAACTTGTCGACAACGTAGAAAACTTGTCGACAATGAAGAAAACGTCAACTAGTCGTAGACAACGTCGACAACCAATTCTAATTCCGCCATTAGTGATTAAATATTCAACATATTTTTAACTTGCGTTAACATATTTCCAAGTTACATATTACATCGCCTGAAAAGTTCCGGGCCTGACACATAGATGGTACCACAAATTTAAAACCCATATAATTTTTAAATTCTACCAACCTTTAAACGACAAGTATGAAAATTGCATTACATTCCGACCAATAGTTTACAAGTTACAGTTGTTTTAGTGACGCTACTTTTGTTAATTTAAGAACAATGGAAAAAAAGAATTTTGTTTGTTGATTAAACAGCGTTTTTTGACGGGAAAAAATACCGTTCGAGCAAAACAGTGGCTTTGATCGTACAACCACCGAAGATGCACCACGCTCTGGACGCCCAATTAGGCTGTGACTCCAGAAAAAATAAAAAAATTCACAAAATTGTTTTGAAAAACCGTAAAGTGTAGTACCATGAGATTAGCTGACGTTGTCCACGAAAAAAATTGCTCTTTCACCATGTCACAAGTCGATTGCTACAATGGCAAAATTTCACGAATTGCACATTGAATTGTTTCCTCATCCACCGTATTCGCCAGATTTGGCCCCCAGGGCCAAATGATTCCCTCTAAGCTGGAGGGAAAGTGATTTGGCTTCAATGAAGAAGTGATTGCCGAAACTAAAGCTTATATTGAAGACAAAGTTAAATCGTTCTACAAAAAAGGCATCAAAATGTTAGAGAGGCGTTGAACTGATTGTAGTGCTCTAGTAGGAAATTATGTTGATGAATAAGTATTTTTCCCCAAAAAATTGTGTTACTTATACTCTGTACCTCACACCGTTTTTTTCTTTAATAATGTGTGCTCGTCATCGATTTTTTGGCTAAATTTTCAATAAACTAATATGGAGGTGGGTTCATAACAGATAAATGCCTCTAACTGTTTTAAACCAAAATATTCAAGATATCTACATCTAAATTTTAAACTTAGTTCAGATTTGGCAACAGCCGATGTCGAAATTGATAAATTTTAATTCAGTTAACAAATTTTAATTGAACCCCTGACACGATTTATTTGCGCCATCCCTGAAGGGAGGAATGATCCTTGAACCTACCTTTAATTTTGTTAGTCGGAAAACTAGACAAAAAATTAGCGTGAGACTCACAGTCTAAATGATTTACTAAACTAAATAGCCGTTACTAGTTACTAGTTATTTCTAGTTGATACTGTATCCATAAAGCGTACTGGGTTTAATATTTAATCCTAAATTGAGTACTAAATTGTTTTGTTCACTATCGATGATAAATACTTCTACAGTTGATAAAACTCAAATTAAATTAGCGAATTAGCATAAAATTTCAGTGCATTGTGTTTTACTCCATCCATTGAAAAGTGGTATGAACTAATATGAAGTTCGATTATACTTTGATCCTGACGCATACTATTTTGTCCAAATTTCCGACTAACTAAATTAATGGTTAATTCATACAAGTCGTTGAGAGATAACACAAAGCAAATCACGTCTGATGTTTAATTAAAATTTACTAGGTTTGCAGGTTCAAATCTCAGGCATGTTTTGGTTTCTGAAACTTAGAGCCAGGGATCAATACTTTTTAGGAACTAACCATCAGTTTAGTTAGTCGAAAATTTAGAAAAAAATCGGCTTCACGCACACGGTTTAACTCAGTAATTTAACCGAAAAAAATAGCGCAGTATTAAATGTTTTAATTATATGTGCCTGACGTCGATTTTTTTGTCATAAGCCGTGGCTTTTTAATCCAATTTTTCGAGTTCGCGAAGAGGTAAGTAACACTTTTTAAAGCATAAGGTAGATAACACCGTCCTCTACGTAGCACAAAAAATATTCATCAACAAAGTTAGATGGTTTTCTTGTAATATTCTTGTTCTATACAGTTCCGTTATTATACAGAACTGTTGATAATAACGATATTACAAGAAAACTATCGAACTTTTTCGATGGATTTCTTGTGTTATGCAATTTCATCTAAGATAAAGGGTGGACCATCTGTTGGTCCTTTTTCAATCGATCAAAAATTCTTTGACATATGAAAAGTCAAAAATATGCAATTTATCATCATGGAGCCGCTATCAACACAACAACGCATCTTGATTTTCCAAATCTATTATGTTTTGGTCGACACTGATCGATCTGAAGAAACTGGTTTATTGGAAGGTCGTAGACCGTATCGATATGTCCATCCAGAGAAACAGCTAAACATTTCACGAACCACATTCCGATGTATTTTGCATGTTGATCTTTATTTGCATCAATACAAAATTCAACTAACTCAAAAATTGAAGCCACCATACCATTTAAATCGTCGTCGTGTTGCTAATTGGATGCTTGAACGAAATGAAGGTCTTTCATCAAAAATCATCGTTAGTGATGATCTTAATGTACGCCAATAAACAAAATTTTAGATTTTGGAGAAGCGGAGAATCCACATGTTATTCACGAAGCAGAAGTTCCTGCTCCAAGAGTCACAGTTTGGTGTGGTTTATGGTTCATTGGGCCGTTTATCTTTGAAAACGAACTGGAAAATGCCCTTACAGTGAATGGGGAACGTTGTCGCCACATGTTAACTGGTATTTTGTGGCCCAAATTGAATGAATTTCGTGTCAACAACCTTCAGTTTCAACAAGACGGAGCGACATGCCACGCAAGTCGTGCAACAATCCATTTATTGTTAACAAAATTTGCTGATCGCGCATAATTTCAAGAAATTGCGAAGTTCCTTGGCCACCAAGAAGCCCGGCTTTAACACCACTTAATTATGTTTTGTTGGGTTATTTGAAAGGTAAGGTGTATGCTAATCATCCACAAACAATTTAACAAGTTAAAAACAACATTCGAGCTGAAATTGAGGTCATTGAACCGCTTCTATTGGAAAAAGTTATCGACAATTTTGATGTTCGGGTGCAGGCCTATAGACGAAGCCGTGGTGGACATATGAATGGTATTGTTTTTCATACATAAATAGCATAGACCCACCTTTGCTTATCAATAAAAAGTTTTGACTTTTCATCCCAAAACGTGTGTTTTATTTACAAATGAATAAAGTACTAACAAATGGCCCGCCCTGTTATTATTTTAAAAAAAATAACATTCAATTGTTGATTTGGCAAAATTTGTGTTTAGTTCATGCTAGTAATTGATAGATGATTCTAATATTCAGAAATCAAATTATGTTTGATATGCAGTTCTAAACTGCAAAATTAGTTCAGATTTATCAATCTCCATAAACAAATATTTTGGTACTTATTAATCTTAATTTATTTAGTAAATTTTAATGAAACCTCATATTTTGTGTCATTTTAAACAGCTGGAATGAGCTAACCATCAATTTAGGTAGTCGAAAATTTAAACTAAAAAAATCGGTGTGATGCACATAGTATGAACATTATTTTCAGACCAAATACAAATTTTTATTAACAAGCCTCATAACATAAAAAAATGTTCGTTTGCAAATCATAATTAAGAATTCAAAGTTCAAATTCGAACCATGTATATTTTGTTGACCTCTACTGAGGTTTGGCCGAATTACAAAAATATGGAGTTGATTTGAACTTACAATGTTTTGGTTACTGAATTGGCAAATATTTCATTCGTGCATAAATTAGCTGATGTATTTCGAATGAATTATACCAGCTAATAATTTACGTCTATCAATATCACAATATAAACTTATTTTGCCCCTTGGATAATAAGATGATTACCTGTTAGCTTAACAGTAAGTTTGCGAGACTAACTAACAAAATCTAGAAAAAATAGTGAGAACATTTAGATTTTATTTTAATATCATTTCTTAGGTTGTTGACGTTGTTTGTTAACTTTGTGAGATTTTTTGCCGTCGTTGTGGAGAGGCGGCTGACGTTGACCTCTCCTTGTCGACCTGGGTTGGCGTCATCGGCAAGGGGTGGATGTTGTCGCAGGTCGAGATCGCGCAAAATGAATATTGTACATATAAAGGAATGTATATTTTTGGCGATTGGGAGGGTTTTATACTTTTTCTCTGTGGTGCGAAAACTGGATTAGATTTTGACGAGTGGTGTATGTGTGTGATTGGTTTACACAGGATGTGCGGCGAGGATGTGCTGCAGCTGTATTGCAGTGAATCTTTTTTGATATTTGGAGTGATTTGAATGGGTTTCGTTCATGGTGAGTAATGGCTCGGTGTCTGCGGTTTGTGGTGGTTGTTCGTTGAACGTTGTGTTTCTCAACTTGCGGAGAGTTGTGTTCATGTGTGTTCTGTCGTTACCTGTATTTATAAGGTATTTTTGACTGTTTTGAGTTGTTTTGTTTAGGACTTGAGGTAGTTCTCATTTGTTAGTGTATGAGGGCGGTTTTGCAGTTTTGTATTGAATCATTTGCCTGAATGTTGAATTTGTATGTCCAAATTGGTTTCTTTGCTGAATGCTTCGGGTGTTTTTGTTGGAGTTTGCCGTCGATTTGGCGGGGGCTGAATCTTTTTGGGTGTTTTTGGGCTGTAGGGTTGCCATGGTTCGTTTGTGATCTGTCATGGATTCGTCACGGCTTTGTGAAGCGTGGTTTTTGTTGAATGGTGGTGTTGGCAGGAGGTCGCTTGGTGGATGGTAGTGGTTTCATGGTGGGAAGATTCATGCCGTCTGTTGGGATCGTTTCGAGGTAATTTTAGCTCCTGGATGGACATTGCATAATTCTCTTGGTACATTTTACTACGATTGTTTGTAGAGGTGGTTTCTTCCACGCTTTGATTTCGGAGATTTTCAGAGAGAGCTATTTTGGTGATGTTCCTTCATCCTATTATTCAGCGTTTGTGTAATAAATTGTTATATTTTTATTTTGGTTTGATTAGCGATAGAATTTTCCGTTTCCGTATTTCTTCTGTGCATTGAGAATATAGTGTAGGTAATTTATGATTAGCTGTTTTCTGTATTGTATTTCCTTCATAATCCATCATTTTTGCAAGATTAATTGCAACTATGTTGGAGTTGGTAACGAATCCTATTATTTACCGCAAAATTGCCTTTTTGTGACACTCAATGGGTTACTAGTATTTTCTCACAGCTTATTAGCGATATTTTTGCTTGATAAAAAGAAATATTATTTGCATTGGATTTGGGATTTTAACAATCTTAACATAAAGAATTGTTTATCGGCAACTTCGTTATATCTATGTAACTGAAAAGCTAGAAATATTTGATATAATTAATATAATTATTCAAAAGAAAGAGAAGGTTTGTATACTTCAATACACCAACGACTGGATGTTTGTCATAAAATGCAACGTTGCCAATCTTGACTGTTTTAGTACAAGAATTATAATTATTAATTCCCAATTTCAAATCAACCCTAAATATTAATCTACATGTACAGTGCCGAGCTATTATATTAAAATTATTCGGTTCTCAGGAAATCTCATTCAAATATATTTAATATACGAGTACATATTATCCCTCTTTTAAGATACTGGTACGATTTATATTTAATTATAAAAATTATAAAATAAACTTATTTATCATTCATTTTAGAATAATTTTTTCAAATTTTATCTAGTTGCCTTTACTTAAATATTACCTTCCAGCAGGAAAGCCATTGACGACACACTAATTACTAATTTACGTTTGTTACCAGTCTGAGATGAATCGTTTATGACAAGTCTAATACGAGGTGACAAGTCATAGACGAGTCGCATGTGTCATGTCTGAGATTAATTGTATGTGATATATCCCCAGCAAGCGTAGAGAAAGTTCCAGAACTAGTGCAAAAGTAGTGTTAAAAGTATTTGTTTCCTTGTGAAAAAGGATGGGCGTCGGGAAAAATTCAGCAGTTTTATAAAAAAATTTTAGTAAACATACGAAATTTTTGCGAATTCTAAATTATTTAGGATATTTTAATGGATGGATATTTTAAGGGATATTTGAATGCAATCCGGTAGTTAATCTAGTTAATCTGTTTTTTTTTTGCTATTTTGTGTTCGCCCAATTCAACGGTTAAATACTAATGAATTTTAGAGTTATTTTGAATATAGTTCAAATAACTTTGGTTTCAGGAAATTCTACTGTAAGTTGCGGAGTTGCAGAATGATTAAATTAATAAATGTTTCAATTATTTAGGAAGCCGGAAAATATGAATTTAGAATTAAATTTCAGGAAGTTTTCAGATGCTTGTGAATTAATGCTTCATTGTAATTGCTGATTGTGTAGTTTAGAATTGTGTTGTCATTTTATTACTAACGACTTCACATAGGTGTCTGTAACGGGTCGAGTCAACCAATTTTGGTTAGGAAGCCGAAAAGTATTAATAGAATTAAATTTCAGGAAAATTCCAGATGCATGTGAAATAATAATATTTTTTCTTAGGTTGCCGTTTTAAAGAAGCAATTGTTGAAGACCAATACCATCGTTATCCATTAACCTATTAAGCCTTTATCCTTCATCTAGTAGATTAGAATTGTGTTGTCTTTGTGTTACTAACTATCGGCTATACCTACCGGGCCGATTCTGTCCCACTTAACTAACCTATCCAATCCTTCGGTTTTGTTATGTGTAAAAAAGGGTGTACGGTGGACCCGGCGTCATCCGGGAACTCAAGCCTAAGAACTTGGTCGTACATTCAAAATCAATCAATCAATCAATCAATTTCTTAGGTTGTTGACGTTGCCTACATTGTCGACCGAAAAAATGACCATTTATGGGCTAAGGAAGGCGGACGGTAAGCAATATCTGCATGACAACGCTAGTCCACATACAGCAAAATCAACCGAGGAACTCATTTTCTCCTTAGATTGGGAAGTTTTACAGCATGTGGCATATTCTCCAGACCTGGCTACCACTTATTCAAATCGATGTCATCCATCCAGTTCGAGGTCAGTAACAAGCGGGTCTTCATCATCGTATTAAAATGGGGATAATTTTTATTTGTTTGAACATTTCGATTTTCTAATTAATCTATTTTTTTGAAATTGCCATTACCGAAGTCGCTAGTTTACTACTATTTGCGTATTAACGACCAGTTGTTTTATAACAACATTTTTGAATAAGTTTGACATCAGTGTTGGGCATTTTACATGTAAAAAACGTTATCTACATTTTTATGTAAATAACGTAAATTACATAAACATTTGTGTAATTTACATAAAATATTTAAAAAAACTCTGATAAATAACTGAAAATATTGTATAAATGTAACAAATGTTTATTTATAAAGGTTATAGACATCATAAATATCATCAACAGTTCATTAGACCTGACTGATTATTTTAGGCTTTTAGTTATCTACAATCACAAGAATAAATTCATTTATGTATCTACACTGCCATCTGTGTTTATCTTAAACAAGCTCTAAAAAACGATTACTGACATCTTTAGGTTTAGTTTAGCTACATATGAGAAAGAAAATAATTTTATTTATTTTTATATTTTACACGGTTTCTTCGTAAATGCCAGACTAACTGTCATTAACACAAAATCGATTAAAACATAATTATTTGGCATTCTGACGATATCGATCCATCTAAAGTAAGATAATTTTTTTCATTGCTAAAAGTATATGTACGGTATTTATGATTGTTATTTGACAAATCCAAAAAAGTACTGCGCCACCACCAAAAATAAAAATGCCTCATCCACATGTAAAAAAATCAGAAATATTGCTTGGGAAAACTGGCGTAATTAATGTTCTTGTCGAAGATATTCCGCCGCCAATACCAAAAAGTTCATACCGTAATCCGTTTAATATATCGAATGATGTTTATTACCTGCCGAAATGATCAGAAACAACCATGCGACTCAAACTCGGTGGAAGAAATTTAATTTAACATTCAACTCCGGTAGTTGAAAAGCAAGCCCCGTTTATTCCAACACCCATGAAACCCATGAAATGGAGAGCATTCGTCGACCAATGAATAAATATTCCCATGGGGTATTAACATTCACTCAACTCAGCCTGTTAAAACACATTCAAAAGAAGAAAAACCACAAAAGTTGTAAAGAATTGCGTCTGGTAGTGGAGATGTGTTTTTATGAGATCTAACTTTATGAGATCTAAATTTTGTGAAGAACATCCCCCTTTAATGAACCAAGTATAGGAATGTGTTCGAAGATTAAAAATTATAATAAACCAAAACCGGGAAAATATTCGGGTCCTCCTTAGTTTAAATATGTTGAACCTGCGTTTGTTGACCCAAGCTCTTTTTTGAGAATACTTCTTCCTGGACAATATACTGGCTGTTGAAAATAATATGTATCCCGAACACCTATTTATCCGGACTATAGTACTATGTTCGAGAGATTGATGCGTTGCTTACGGCTGGGCAAAAACACTCTCTGTAAGAAGTTCCAGGACCAAATTCAAAACGAGCCAATAATTTTGTTAGAGATTTTTTGTAGTTTTTCAGGAAATTACAGTTGCCCTTGGTCACGGTGAAAGATTAGTAAATAAACCACCGGTCTTTCAACAACAACCATTTAACAATGTTGGTTAGCACGTTAGATAAGTAAATCGACCTAACAAATATTTACCAATAGGTGCAGTCGACGTAGGTATTGACCCTTGACCAAGGGCATACGAGTTTTGAGTATTGCTTAAATTCGAATTGAAACTCCCTTTTCTAAGACGACCACAACCACATTTTACAGACCAGGATTTTGCTAAAATGAAAATGCAATTGATTAAAACGTTAACAAAATATCTACCACTTACGTTTAGCTTCCTCTTCATCTCTCGTTTCACTTCTCGAAGTGGATGAATAATCGGAAGCCCAAGTTGTTGTGAATTAGCAGATGCGGCAGATAATGGTCTCTCAGTTCCTTCGACCAAATCATTTGGACGTTGAACAATGCGATAATAATCTGGTATGAGTTCTGCGTTAACATGCAACATAAAAATTTGTACATCAGGTAAATCTTGGAATTAGGCACATAAAGGTAAATCAGCTTTGATATAGGCACGAGTTGTATTACGAACAAATCGTATATTTTAAATTGCATTTATTCATCATCATCTTCTTGCTGCACGAAAATAAATTTCTCACTAGAGCCGGCGTCCTTTAATCGTGGTTCGACTGCTATCATACTAAAATAAGCACAGGAGATACCATGGCCCGAGTTTCTTTTTCCGAGGATAAACGAAACTCTGGTTTAATAACGCACCAGTTTGTCCGTGCCAGTCATTTTCCAAAACAATCGATATATAAAATTGCAAAAATCTCGAACAAAATTATTGGCTCGATTTGAATTTGGTCCTGGAACTGCATATAGAGAACATTCTTGTTCAGCCGCAAACAACGCATCAATCTCCCGAACATAGTACTTGTCCTTGTGCGAATAAGTAGAAAATCTGACTAAAAATGTTGGTGCCGATAAATAGGTGCTCGATACATGTTCTTTTCAACAGCCTGTATATATTGCCCAGGATGAAGAGTTCCCAAAAAGGAGACTGTGTGAACGAACGCAGCAAACTTATTTTTGTTCATCGGTAAATTATTGATGATCCAGTTTTAATTGTAACGTCTTTTTGGCCGTACATCTGATAAGAATAAATTAATCTGGAATGTATTAAAGATTTAAAATACAGATTAGATATTATTACTTACCGGTTTTATCCATTGAATTGTATTATACGTTTTATGAAAGTGATCTTATGAAACATAAGAAAGCTAACCTCAAATTATTTGATATATTAAATTTAACGATACACAACGATGCCTGACACTGCTTTTGTCACTGTTTTACTAATTTTGACAAAATTTGTAGTCCACCGTCGTTCGTTATTTTTTAATATTGTCGGAAACTTCACAGTCGTCTTTTAAAATATTTTGAATAACGTACAAGATTTTGAATTTTTCCTTATTCCACCGACCGTTGGAGCAGATAGCGACAAGGATGATACGAACAGTGATGACGAAGCAAAAGAAAATGGTCAATTACTAGGTATAAAGATATTAGCAGAAACGGGCGAAGTTCGATTAAATGTGGAAGGTACCTATTATGAATTACCCGAGCTATTGTTGCCTGCCCGAGCTATGATTGCCCAACAATCTTTGGTAATAACATCGACAATAGAAAACGAAAAAAGAAGAAGAAATTGAACCGAACAGGATCCTGAATAAGCATCACCTTCTTCAAAATACGAAGATGATTTGCATCCCTCTTTTATAAATGAAATGATTCTGCAAGATATGTCGCCGTTGGAATTATTTAAGATTATTTAAATCGCGGGATTCATGTTATCTAGCACAATTTCAAAAATGTCTTCAAAAAATCATTGAATGATTCTTTAGTTTCCTGTATTCTACCACGTATGTATATAGGGTGGGCCAAATATTTTTTTAAAAAATGCAATAAAACAAAAAGTTCTCAATATTTTTTCAAATTTATTTTCTCATTGTAAAGAACAATCCTTCCGATAAATTATGGAATACTATTTCATTCGTATGACTGCCTCGGCTGGCCTTGACGTACCCCATACGGTCGGTCCAATTTTTGAGCACATTTTCGATGATATGCGACATTATGTCTTCAATGGCAATGCGAATATTGTTCTTGAGAGCGTCAATCGTTGCTGAATTATCGGCGTAACACTTATCGTTGACGGCACCCCAAATATAATAGTCCAACGGCGTCAAATCACAGCTCCGAGGCGGCCAAATCACATCAGCGTTTCGGCTGATAATTCGATCTTCGAAGACAGTGCGCAAAAGATCAATTGAAACAAGTGTTGTGTGCACCCAAATGTTGCCTATGTTCTCCTCTTCAAGTGCCGGGATCAAAAAGTGGTTTATCATGGCGCAGTAGCACTCACCATTGACAGTAACGGCGGCTCCTTGCTCATTTTCAAAGAAAAATGGCTCAAGGATACCATCGGACCAAAATCCGCACCAAACAGTCACTCGTTGAGGATGCATCGGCTTCTCTACGATCACGTGCGGGTTCTCTGTGCCACAAATACGACAATTCTGCTTGTTTATATAGCCGCCAAGATGGAAATGCGCCTCATCCGAAAAGATGTTTTTTTTTGCCAAAATCGGCATCTTCTTCAAGTCGATCGCAAACCCACTCAGCGAACCGAAAACGCAACGGGTGGTCTCTTTGCTTCAATTCCGAAACCAAATGAACTTTATACGGTGTCATACCAAGGTCTTTATGCAGAATTCGTCGCAATGTTGTGCGTGAAATGTTCAATTCTTAAGCACGATGACGAGTTGACGTTCCCGGTGACTCACGCACATTCTCAGCTACAGCATCAACATTTTCGGGTGTACGCTTGGTTGGCTGCCTGGTTCGTGTTGGTTTATTAATTAGCAAGCCTGTTTCTGTAACTTTATTCACAAAATAACGCACCTATGGAGCTCCCGGCGCTTCCGTTCTTCGAAAATGATTTTCGAAATAATGTTTCAATATTTCCCAGCGTTGTTCAAGCGAATACACAACCATTTTCGTTCAGCGGAAGGATAAAACTAACCTTCTGTCAAATCAGAAGTGACATAACCCTTACCATACTCAAAATAACCGCTAGTTCAAGAAAAAGTTAAATGACCCATCCTGTATCCCGCCGCTGTGCTCGCTCACTCTCTATACTGCTAAAGCACTCCAATAGTGCCAACTTGAGCTGTCGCCAAGACGCAATTTTTATTCTTTCGAATGAAGGCTAAAGTACCATTTTTCCGCAACATCAGATACAAAATTCCTCATTAAAGTCACTAAGGCACGCACTTCAAGCCACATGATAAAATCTTACACATTATTGATTCCTCTATACTACCGGTTTTTTTACAAAATGAAAGTTTCCATTAGCTAGGATCTGCCCATTACTTGTTATAACGTTTAAAAGACTCGCGATTATCTATACGATGTTTACGCGAATAATTTTCCGGCTAAGAATCCGACGTGCTTTCATGTCCTCTTCTGTCGCTCTTACTTTGCCTAGGATTTCAAGATTTCTCTGGTTCCGATTGATGAGTTTGATTAGAGATGGTGTTGGTACTTTTGGCAACCGCTTTAAACGTTTTGTGTTATTCCTTCTATCTTCTTTGAGAACCTACTTTGCAAACGTTTCGTCACTGGCGCTCGGAGCCTTGATCTTCTAATCTGAATGATCCGGATACGGAGCACATTTCGGTGTTGATGGCTTGTTAGTAGCATCTTGTGAATTTGTTTGGCTTTTTGATCAAATCTCTTTAAAACACGCCCAAACTGCGGGTAGTTCTATCATAAGTTTTAATAATCAACGATATAGATGGTAATTTGGAATCGCATTAATTTAATTAAAACAGACAGTCTAAACTATATCGAGCACTTATCTTCAATTGTTTCTAATTGTGATTCAATTTCATCAAATTTTGATGTTATTAGATTTGATTCTTAATTCTTAATATGCGGCACTTTGACGGGGATGTTCTGGGTTCGAATCGCATCAGAGACGGCATAACTAAAACTCTCTGTTGAAGTGCAGAATTCAGTGCCGACAGGTTGCCGACTGTAATTGTGTGAATGAGTGGTGTGTGCGTGAATGAAAAGGGGTTATTAATTGACCTTCAAAGGACATTAAAGCCGCTGGACAATTAATACTTTCTTAAAAAAATCTTCCTCGGGGTGATCAGTAATACGCGACTGTTTTGGCTTTAGGGTAGAGTTTTTAAATTCTTTCTGAAGTATATCGTACAGTTTCAGTTCTACACCTACTTCTAAAGTCGATAAGCTTCGAACAATATATTCAATTCCGCATATAATCCTTTCGTTAATAATGTAAGCTCCATAATAACGACACCGTAACGTTTAGAGAAAAACCGATAAACCAAAAGAGATTTAAAACACGTAACTACAACAGATACGATTGAAAAGACTTATGACAGATAAAAGAAAATTGTAAATATGAGTTTAAATCAGTTTTACGATAAATTTTTACCGGACAAGTGGTGCAGTGATTAAAGCTTCGGCACTTGGACCGGGAGGTGCTGGGTTCGAATCCCATCAGAGGCTAGTTGCAAATCGAATTTTCATCATCGATTACGATCGGTGATGCTAATAACTACAACTAAGACCCTCTGATGGAGTGCAAATTCCGTATCACGCGCCGACCCATCTTCCATGTCAATGTACAGGTTGACATGGAGCTTGCAATGTGCAGGTGGTATACTGTAGTTGTATTAGTAGGTGAAGTAGGTGGGTTAATGATGTGGAGTGAATGAGTGGTATCACAATGGGCCTAAAAAATTGGCCTAAGTGTGCAGTAAGCAACCACTGAAACCTGAAACCTACCAAACCTACGATAAATTTAGTAAAATCTTCATATCGGGTTTTTACGCCAAAATGAAAAGAATCTAAGAAAGTACTTAAACTCGCTTTCCTAAATGTCTCCGGTTGATCATATTATAAATACAAAATAAATTTGTGCGGAAAAAGTTTGAACTTGCAACGAACGAAATTCACAAGAACTCGTTAAAAATTTGGAATATTCGAAATTTATGATTTAAGCTTAAGGAAAAAAATCTTTGTTTTAGCCGTGGGTAAATTGTGCAGAAGGCCAAAAATTTTACCACGATTAACATTCCTTTAAATTTTCACTCAACACATAATCGAAAGATGATGGAATTTACATCCCAAAATGAATATAATATGTATAATTAATACAAACCCTGAAACGAACCCCTTGAAAATGTAATTTAATATTTTCCGGAAAAAAGGGTACGACACATAAATATTATCCGCAAACAAGGAGTAATCGTATTTCCATTAAAACAAAAAAAACAAAAAATATTTTCCACTCTTTCCTATTCGACTAACAGTTTAACGGATGTAATGAATTAAAATGACAATAAACAAAAGAGAGAGGACAATTTAAAACAATATGCAGGAAACGCCGGAAATTACCAGGAAAATCCATTTCTAATTAGTGTTAATTATTTTGTCGGCACAGTAAAATTTATAAAAGTGCGGCAAAACGATTAAAAATGATTGTTGTTCGCTTCGGTTATATGGTGTGATGTGTGATATAGGTTGCATGTTAGTCGTCCGGTTAATTAAATGTGAAGTATTTGTTAATTGCTTTTTGTTTGTAAAGACACGGTAAAGAAATGATTTATGAATAGAATTAGGATACAGTTCAAGACGTTGTCAAAATCTAAAATTAATTTAGACCCTTTTCGTGATAATCGTCAATAATTATTGTTGAGTTTTCGTAATAGTGCCCTAAAAATTATAAACTTTCCTAATGAAGGTAAATTACTTAAAACTTACTCCACTTCATCAGAGGTTTTCCGGGCATCTTTTAACCTGGCCTGGATTCTGTGTAAAGGAACTATTAGGGCTTCCAAGGCATGATTGCTTCTCTTTTCAGCAATTCCTTCAAATCCGGTGTGTATTTAAATTTGTTCAAGCTGTAAAATATTTGCAAAATATTTACCCGCGTGTGTTTCTCAATCGGTTACTTTACTGTTGAAAGAGTTTACTCAAACTATTTACAAGTCAATCAAAACATATTTTTCTGATCTTTATCTCATTTTGCATGGTCTAAATCTTCAAGTATTCTTGGGAAATGCAAAGCCAAATCTAAATAACTTTACTACCCAGTAAACGACGATCGTATAAAGTGCGATTCATGTAAATCATTTATTTCATCCTTTGGGTTTCCTTTTTTTAAGTTAAAGGTTCCAAGCTAAGCATCCCATCAAAACTATAAAATAAGAAAAATTATTTGTTGGTAGATCCCAAACTGAGAATTCCGTAAATGAATTTTCATGCGAGCGTTGAGGAGAAAATAAATAAAAAAACAGAACCGGATATGAGAAAATTGATCAGCGGAAAGTAAGAAGATGCGCTACTCGCATTAAGAGGCAACACTATCCCAAAAGAGAATGCCTCTTGTTATTTTATAATCAGATCAAATTATTGCTCGAAATTCATTTTGCTACAAAGCAAAACATTTTAGTGGAATACATTTTGAAAAAACGTTTCTTAAATTAACAAAATGATTTAACTTCGAAGGTGAATCGTTGGAAACTTAAAATGTTAGGCGAAATTCGGTCATTTCTTAACGAATTATAATGAAATTTGGTTTGTAGTATTTGGTAGGGATTCTGAAGTTCTTCTTAGGTTTCAGTGGTTGCTTACTGTGCACACTTAGGCCAATCCTTAGGCCCATTGTGATACCACTCATTCATTCCACATCATTAACCCACCTACTTCACCTACTCACACAACTACAGTATACCACCTGCACATTGCAAGCTCCATGTCAACCTGTACATTGACATGGAAGGTGGGTCGGCGCGTGACACGGAATTCTGCACTCCATCAGAGGGTCTTAGTTGTATTTATTAGCATCACCGATCGTAATCGATGATGAAAATTCGATTTGCAACTAGCCTCTGATGGGATTCGAACCCAGCACCTCCCGGTCCAAGTGCCGAAGCTTTAACCACTGCACCACTTGTCCGGTATTCTGAAGTTAGTTTCTGATAATATTCTGGAATGTGTCTATGCCTGCTTTTTAACAATTATGATAAAATATTGTATATAGGGTTTTATTGGGATTCCAAAAAGCTTTGAGATGAAGTTATGGAATCTATATCAAACAGTAACATTTCGTAATCAATGATGATAATATTTGTTTTCAAGGATTAAATATCGATTCAAACATACATTTTAGGAGAAGTTCTAGTATCTGTCCATGCTTTTGGATAAAGTCACTGATTTTCAGTTTAAACTATTGTGAAATATTACGTAACAAGCATGATGCATACTAGAATATATTCGGCGCTTTTAACATGGATTGAAGGATGACGCATATAGCTTTTAGTTGGAACCATTTAATGTCAATCGGAACTATCAACAGCAAACCGAAATTGTACTGTTTTAATTTATTATACACTTTCAGACAACTGGAATCAGATTTTTACCAACCAAAATATAAGCGTTCGTCCGAGAAGTTAATGTCAACTAGAACTTAAAACTTATGTGAGAATCTGTGAACCATTGCACAATGCGCACGTTGGCCTATAGATATATGAAATTAGTCGGGACGGGAACCATAAACACACAAATTTAATTGGATGTGCCCATAGTGTAAACAATGAATTAGAAAGTGCAGAATGCATCGTACTTATCACGTAACGATCAGGACGTGACATCATCTAGTTTCAGCTGATCTTTGCTATTTATTTTCGACTTGTTATTGATCTGGTTGAAAGTTTGGATGTTACACAACCATCCAAAACTTATTGTTGGAACACCAATCGCTGCCATCCTGTAAAAGTTTGTCTGTTTTTTCTGGATAATTATCTTGTTCTACATCATATCATCCTAATTGTGCAATGGGCCACACATGGTTGGTTTGTCTTCAAATGAACCATCTTATTGTACAGTAATTCACAATTATCCGTGTCATACTTGTGAATGTGGGCAACTGCAGCAGGAAAACTTTCCAATTTCAAAATGAAACTTTGCATACCGATTAAGTCTAATTTGTGATAATTAGTGTTCATGAAACAAAATTAGTGCTGGTCCAAGACCCGAAAAAACGGGAAAAGAAAATTTCAAATTTCGCCTGCAAGACGAAATAAATGAAACCTGATTTCTAGAAAATAAACTGAAATAATTTACGCCTAATTTTAAAACTTTCCAAAGGCGGCTAAATTGCCGGAATTTATGCTTATCACAGGAATATAATTTTCATAAATGTTCATTCATAAATTGAGGAAAAACAAACTAGCCCCTAAAGGATACTATGGCTGCGGGCCAATAGCTGGGTAAATCGTTTACTACGGTAAAAATCGGATTTAGAACAGATTTTTCCATCAGTTTGCCATAGAGTTTTTGAAAAATAAATGAATTTACCGAAAAATTTACTTAAAGTTGACTTTTACCCGACTATTGGCCTGCAGCCTATATTAGACAAACAAAATACAGAGATAAACCGTTCAATAATGTTGAATAACAAATTAAATAATAGTAGAAATAAATCTCTCTAAAAATCACTTCTGATCATTTCACTAGTGGCTGAATTTTTGTTAATCCAGAATTAGCCCAATCCCATTGAACAAAAAAGACTCTTGAATGAACAATTTTCTGACATAAAGTGACATAAAGAAACCAATGAAGTTGGTACTTCTGATTGCATATTCCTGTCAGATATGTTCATTGTCATCCAAAAATTGTAGTGGCTGAATTTATGCTAATCCAAAATTGGACCAATGTTAATTTAAATTGGCCACTACGTTTTTCAGATAGAATTGAACATATTTGATTGGAATATGAAATCAGAAGTGCCAACTTCATTGGTGTTTTAAAACCTTCACTTCAGAAAATTGTTCATTCAACGGTCTTTGTTGTTTAATGGGTTTGGCTCAATTCTAGATCAGCACAAATTCGGCCACTATGTTTTTCAAATGGAAATGGATCTACCTGATAGGAATATGAAATCGAAGTGCCAACTTCATTGGTTTTTAGAACACTTTACGTCAGAAAGTTGTTCATTCAATGGTCTTTGTTGTTCAATGGAATTAGACCAATTTAGGATTAGGAGAAATTCAGCCACTCCATTTTCGGATGTCAATGAATATACCTGATAGGAATAAGCAATAAGAAGTGCCAACTTCATTGGTTTCTAGAACACTTTTTGTTAGAAAATTGTTCATTCAACGGTCGTTGCTGTTCAATGGAATTGGGTCAATTCTGGATTAGCGCAAATTCGGCCACTATAATAGGTTATCCAATTCGAGGTTGATAAAGTAGAAATCTGTATACCGACATCTGTCAAAGATAAACGTCAAGTACGCTGTCATTTATTTAGTTGACATTCTGCCATTTAAGAATATGGAGCATTTAACATACGCAAATTGGGTGTTGGAAAAACAGGCCGTCGATGCTGATTTTTTGAACAAAATTTTCTTCAGTGATGAAGCTCATTTTTCGCTTGGTCGAATGTCAATTGGCCTCCAAGATCCTGTGATTTAACGCCTTTGGATTTCTTTTTGTGGGGCTACGCGAAAGATCGTGTTTACGCAAATAATCCTCAAACTCTTGACGAATTGAAAACTAATATTCGTAAGGTAATGGCCGAGATACCGCCCGAAATGTGCCGGAAAGTCATTGAAAATTACCGCAAAAGAATCAAGGCCTGTAAGAAGTCCCGTGGAGGACGTTTGAATGATATCTTGTTTAACTAAAAATGGCAAGGATCAATCTGTAAAATGAAATAAAAATTACAATACATTCCGAATATTTTGTGTGTTTTTTTTAAGTTTACTTTATCAAGCTTGAATTGGATAAGCCTATACATATTTTTCGGATAGGAATATGCAATCAGAAGTGCCAACTTTATTGGTTTCTAGAATATTTATTTGTATTGTTTAATTTCTTGGTCAACACAAATATTATTGACCTCTGTATTTTGTTTCATTAATATAGTATCTTTCAGGGGCTAGTTTTTTTCCTCCATTTATGAATGAAAATTATATTTCTGTGATAAGCACAAATTTCGACAGTTTAGCCACCTCTGGAAAGTTTTAAAATTAGGCTTAAATTATTTCAGTTTTTTTGTAGAAATCAGGTTTCATTTGTTTCGTCTTTTAGGCGAAATTTGAAATTCTCTTTTCCCGTTTTTTCGGCTCCTAGGCTGGCACTAATTTTTTCCCGAGAACTAATTAACACAAATTAGGCTTAAACGATATGCAAAGTTTCATTTTGAAATTGGAAAGTTTTCCTGCTGCAGTTACTCACACATTACAAAATAAAGTATACATGTGTGCACTAGGATGCCTATGAAGTATGTTTTACTTTTTTCTTGGATGACGTCATTATATTTAGGACAATTTTAGTACAAACTTCATTCGCTTATATAAGGTAATAAAGTTTTAATTAAAATTAGCTAAACTCGATAGCTTAAAATAAAATCAATATCAGAGGAGAGATCACATGTCAGATTTTTTTTAGTAAATCCTTGGATATCATCTAGATAGGAGGATAAAACTGGCATAGTATATGTGAAATTCGATAAGATACGATGTTTACAACGCATTTCTAGATATTCACATATTTTTCCGCTACTGCAATCGATTATCACCTAATTATTCGAAGAAATGTGCTACTTATAAGGCACGATGCGGTGGCCAAACTGGTTAGGAATGCTCAGCGTGCGAGGGTCTGTAATAATACAGGATAAGGATGTGTTGAAAGTTCTAATTTATAAGAAAATCTATTTGAACGAACTGTGGTTATCCAGTTTACAGATCGGCGTTTCACCTCACAAGAGCACAATCCCCATTTCAAAAATGTTCCGTGTTCATGCTCCAAGTTATATTAGTTGGAATATTTCCGTTGAGTATCTTCCTGCGTCTTAATTTTGATTGCTAAATATTTATATTCTTCTCGTAGTTTTTTTCCTGTGCGAATTGAAAAATATCGCGAACCACATTCTGATTATTTTAATCAGTACACAACAAATATTTTTCCGCGACAATGTTTCGGGACACATTTCCAAAAATCAAAGATATGCGGATCCATCTGTACACGGTCTCCTTCCCTTGGTCTATTAAATTTACTATAATTATGTATCGATTCGAGCTGGAGGGCGCCTGAAAGCATATTACCAAATTATCATACTCATCATTCATTCAACTGCTATAAATTCGAAAAAGTATACAAAGCTATAGTGATAGTTCCGGTGGCGGGTGAGTACTTCGCCTTATTGGATTAGGGAAACGTTTGTTACTCCGCTAGAATAAGCGGAGCATGTGTAGTTACTAGATATTGTTTCCAATTACACTCCGAAATATTTTTGGAAGAAGGGCACTCTCAACAAAAAGTGTATGCCAAAAATCAAACCGCACGCTCATAAATCAAACTAGACGTATTGTGTGAGCTGATAAATCGGTAAAGTATAGAAGACATTCAAATATTTATGTTCTTGAGGAATTGCGGTTTATTTTTATGCTAAGGGGCAACACAAAAATCATATACCAGCACAGACGAATTTCCAAAATGTAAGCGGAAATGACGTTTTCGATAAAAAAAAACTGCTTTTTAGAAAAAATTCGACCCTATACAGCCCATACGGATTCATTGCCCGGAATGAAACTTCATACCGGAAATGGCATTTGTTGTGGCATTTATTGAGAAGTTACGAAAAACGATTAAATACAAAAAGATTATAAATTAAATTTTAAACAAAATTAGTTCAGATCATTTGTAAGTTTTACCGGAAATGGCGAGTTTAGTTTAAAAAAAAACTATATTTCATCAAAATTTGGGATCTCTACAGTCCAGGCGGATTGAGTATTCGGAATAGAATTTCATACTTCAACTTCTTCCGTTAATACAGAAATTCATGCGAAATTTGTTGTAAATCTGTGTACCGGAAGTGGAAACTTCAATGGGAGCTCCTTCGATTTGTGCAGCGACGTTGAAAAGTTTAGCATTTGCAAAAAACAACAAAGAATTAAAAGGTTTAAATAAATTTAAAAATTAAATGTTCAATGTGTGTTAGAGATCTTCGAATACACTCGTGGTAACAGAAAATCAAATGAAGTCGAGTTATGAGGGGGCTGTGTCATCGTTGACCCCCCTCCCCCCACTGCATTTAATTAAATTCGGAATCAACCGATTGTGCTCCAAATTTTTAGTTTGTGGATTTGAGAGCTCTTAAATTGCTCCTCATACTGCACTGATTGATTTTTAAATTTTAGAAGAGTAAAGGACGGGGGGGGGGGGTTGCGGGCCAAGCTAAAAAGTTTAACGTTACGAAATTAATCGAATTGTCGATTCTAACTCGTTTTTGGCAAAAATTCAGGGACAAACGATTCATTGAATTTGACATTCATTTTAAAACAATTACAATTCCCCATATTGCATTATTTTAAAATAATGCATTATGAAATTCATAGGACTCACAATTGATTCAAAAGCACTTTGTTTTAGACTGTCGAACGGATCGAGAAAGAATATAAAATTGGAAACAAAAAAATCGGAACTTACCTTTTTCAACTTTCGTTTAGTATTCGTACTACTTTGTAAACACAGTATATGTAAAATTTAATAGCTAAAAAACCAATATTAGAACAGGGTGCACAGGCTAGATTTTTCACAGGAATAGGGATAGGAGGATGAAACGGACCCAGAAAATGTAAAACTCAATAGCTAAGTATAAAATCAATGTCAGAAGAGGAACACAGGCTAGATTTTTCTTAGTTAATCCTTGAACTTCCAAATTGTGTGCTTTTTCAACATTTTATCAGTGTATTTTTGCGCTTTCCTATTTTTGAATATTACGGAACCTGATTGAGGTAAAAACGCTTAATATAATTTTATTATATGTGTGATTTAGTTGTCTCATAATTAAACGGAATATTGACTAAACAAATTTAAATGTTATTAGGTACAACTATAATACAAACAAATTTCAAAGTCCCTGCATTAGGTGCCATTTTATCAAATTCCAAGTTAAAAGTTTATACGATTTCAAATTATCGATTCATTCGAAATGCTTATTATTCATGGTCCAGCAAAACAAATCACTTCGAGGGATGTTTATATAAAATAACCCAAGTTTTAATTTCATATTTATACATTTTTCCCTCATCTGACCACTGGCGATTGATACCAATTTTGTTTATTTATTTACTGTAGTCCCTTATGATTCACTTTGAAAGAAATATAATTTTCCGCTGGCATAAGCTTTCCATATAATAAAATACGTATTACATCAAGAACATAAATTTATTTTAATAAATAAAATTCCAGCTAACAAATCAAACGACACACAACCATGTAACATACAGCATACAATGTTATTGCACCCGCCCGGAATAAATCAAGTTTAAAATAATTGGTATCGCACTTGATTTCCAAATTGGTTTGTATTTCTCGTTTTGTTGATCCAACAACCGGAAAATCCAAACAAAAAAATGCTTTTCGTATAACCGGAAGAAATAAAATTAGCCGTTTCATACAACAAAAAAAACATTACAACAAAAAAGTTAAATAGAATATATAGAAATTACAAATGAAGAAATTCAACAATAACAAAACAACTGTCCATTGGGAGTCATAAATTTTTAAGTAACTTATTTTCACCGTTTTTCCTTCGTTTTTATTATTTGCTGGTAACTCAACAACATCCCATCATCAGTTACTAAATAATTTACTAGTGTATTATATATGTGTATTTATAGAATCAAAGTGGAGAGCAGCAGCACAACAAAAAAAATTAAATTATTAAATAACGTGTACATGGTGAGTGAAATCGGTGGAAGGTTTTCCCCAAAGTAATGTTGTGAAATTTGAATTTAAACAATTGCAAATCAAAAACGTGAATTGAAGAACATACGAGTATAATAATGTTTACCGGTGAGTAAAGTATTGAATACTTTGGCTTCAAAGTTCAGTGAACGGATGGTGCTGGTTCATATTAATTATAAATTGGAAGTCGTTACCGTATGTACCATAATTAACAGAACATTAATGCATTATCCTCCGTAACAAATGAGCTTGAGCTCAACATGGAGAGTATTAGCATGGAGTGGATTTATTTTTTAAAAAATCTGAGGTTTTTATGCCTTTTATGTCAATCTATCAATAAATCAATCAACAAGTATGTGTATCGCTTACCCTATGGTTCAAAAACGAAAAAAAAAATCTAAAAAAATTAACTCAGGAGTATGATAGCGGCTCCAATAAGCCCGCAAACTATCAGACAGTCGCCCTAGTTTAGACCAAAACGTTCCCCTCAAAAAATAATGCCACATTTCACTATAGTTACTGCAAAATTATCATAAGTTCATAATAGTTAAAAAAAAATTTCGTATTAGTTTCAATACTGATTTACCGATGCAGTTCCATGAGTTTTTCATAATTTGCAAAATTGATATAAAATCTCTTTTGAAAAAAAAAAAATTGTGTTGGATCGAACACAGAAAAAAAAAATTCATCAGGCAACTCTAATCAATAAAAAGATCCATTTGCTGTTGTGTGAAGTTAGCCCAGCCGCAAATTTATACTTTATATCTGGCCCAATGCAGAATTTCTCAAAGTTGTCACGGAATGTTTTTTCTCTACTTTTCCTTAAAGTAAGGCATGAGTGTGACCATCTCAAAACTGGATAGCCTTAATCCGACTAGTTTATACCATAACCCTTCTGTGTATACTCAAAAAATTATTCGTTAGTACACGCCCGGCTACCCGGGTCAACTACTTTTGATAGCAGCCTTAATTCTACCCTCCAGACATGATCGTCATCAATATCATCAGGGACATGAAAACGGCCTTCACTTACAAAAAATATTGATCCAGTAGTTCCACCAGTGTTTCATGAATTACTGCAAGTAATAAAGGTTAATCAAAAATTGATCGCACACAGATTCCAGAGGTCTCCTTGTCATTGCCTGAATATGGGCCCATTTTTCCTATATGTAGCAAATGAGGCTGTAATTTTGACGGAGGAAAACAAAATGGAACTAAGAATCACACTTTTAAACTTTCTGAAACATTACAGAAAACAGTAAGACATATTTTAGATCAAATTAAACTCAATGAATTAAATTGATTTTATTAAAACGATTTTTATTATTTTAACATTCATCTAGTGGCACGTTTTGTCAGGCAAAATGTCGTGTGTTGTGAAATAATTAGATAACGTGTTCCTAATTAAAACGGCATCCATTCGTGCATTATTAGATCACATTCGTCCAATATTCTGCAAAGCATCTATATTTTGATCTACTCTCCATTCCTCCAAAATTAATTCACCATTTTCTCTGTAGTGGTCCACTAATTCGTTGTTAAAATAGTTGAAGGAATTACCTGAAATCCATGTAGGTCTGCTTGCAATAGTTGGCTTTCGGAAAATGCGCCACTTAGAACTTTAAATGCCGAACGCATTCTCGATGCTCTTGATAATCTATAATTCTCCTGGCTCTTGATAATCTATTATTAAACACGTTTTTTTCGTGCGGCAAAACAATAGATCTTCTCCCTGGGTAGGAGCGCATTATATTTGTTAACAATGGAAAGGCTTCATCGCCAACGAAACAATATGGCACTGGCATAGTACTACCAGGTAACATAGCTGGTTGTGGCATTTTTAAGAAGGGACTTTGAGTAATAATCCTTTCCCCGATGAATGAACGTTTAAAAATGGCAACAATAACGTGCTTACCTTCAATAGCCCCCAAACAATTAGGAAAATTACACTTTGAATAGAATTCCGCAGCAGTATTTTCCCATACCGGTATTGAAGAATTTGGAAATACCATTGGTTTTAGAGCGTCGCTCTAATAATCATAGACGTTATTGATACGACTATGCTGTAGCCGTATGGACCAATTGACATCATACTGTCTCCGCTTGCCATTCTATATGGAAAATTTGATCCAGATTTTGTTTTGGATCACAACTTTTGATTTGAAATCTAGTTAGCACTTTAGTGTTGCTTTATGAAATTTGAGCTGAACCAGATCAGATGAAAGGTCAGGAAATACGGCTATTATACAATATATAATCGATTACCGTAATGTTAAGAGGATTCTTTCACCGGATGTTATTGGGTTTCTTGTAAAATCCTCGAATTTACTAGTTTTGGGACCTGTTAATCGGAGCAACTCGTCAAATAGTGTCGGCGTCATGCGATGAAAATTTTTGAACGATTCAACGTCACTCAACCTCATCTCACCTATTTAATTATTATAATAACCTTGTGTAGGACGTTGTTTTAGCGTTACTCTGACAGCAAATCGTCTTTTATGCCATAGATTTGTAGCTTTTAATTGGTTGTGGTACCAAGTATACCAAATTAAAAATCCACTAGCAACCATCATGTCGGACGTATGCGAAGCAAGCTTTTTAATAAATAACCAAAAATTAAAACTATTAGCCGCTGTCAAATAATTCAATAATTGTGGTCCAGATGGTAGCAAAATCGTTCAGACAATTTGTCGCCAACTATGACGTCATAAACACAAAATTTAATAAACGTGAAATGAACAACTGAAAGAATGAATGCAACCGTGAAAGCGCCTTAATATGCAGTTTGTAATACTAATAGGTTGTGGTTATTAGTTTTGTGCACTTTTATCACTATATTTAATTTTAAATTTAAATAAAAAATGAGAATATCTTTCTCTTTATGTGATGTGTACACTTACTGCTGTTGAAGAGTTAGATGCTCGGCGCATTTGGACTGTGTTATGGGTTTCCCCACATCTTTTACTGTTATTCGATGTAGAATGTATTGTGAACCAAAATTATAATTAGACAGCCAACGAGTGAGTTGTCAGACATCTAGACAGCCAAAAGTGTGTTACCTAACTATTAACTTGTGTTTAAATAATAATTCAAAGTGTTAATTAAAATAAAACTTTAAAGTGAAGCTAAAAATATACTGTGATGTGAAAACAGCGAAAAATTTCTTCTTCTGGAGCGGTCTTCTGAGAAGTCAGTGTTTGTGTCATGCCCGCAGTGCCCATTAAAATATTTAAGCGCAATAAAAGAAAACAAACTAAACATATCAGTGTGAAGTGTAAATTAAAAGCAAAAATGGGGGTGTCATGAAAATAGAATTGACAACCATATCCAGTTACACCAATTAATGGCATATGTGAATCAATTGAAGAGCTACATCGATGTTCTTGTAAAAAAGAACGCTTGAAAGTAAAGCTTGAAAGTAAAATAGAAAGCTACGAGAAGGATATAAAACTTAATGATCACTTGACAATGGAACTGGAGTACAAAGATCAAAGATCACCCGATGAAAACCAGGAGTACTCAACTATTACTATTCACCGAAAAAGAAGAAAAAATCAGAACCAGCAATTACATTAGTGAAAGTGAAACGGGTTAAACTTTAGCTACTGCTAAAGTTAACCCAGTTTCATAGATTTTTGCCGCTACCTGTATTCATCCCCAGCGGCATTAACCCGTAGCTCAGTCGGGAGAGGTTAGTCGGTCGTGGGGATGGGGATGCACCGGTAACGGCCTAGATAACCGCATCAAATAAAGATACAAAAAAAAACTTGGGGAAAGTAGGAATTGGGGTATCGGACCCCGAAGGGGTGGGTTAGCCTACCAGCCCATCGCGTGGGCAAAACTGACCGCGGTTGTATAGGTAAAATGTTTAGGATAACATTTTACCTTATCCTAACTAAACTTATATTATCTATTTGGCCCATGGGCCCTAATGGGGTGGTGTTAGTAAGGTTGATAGTGGTATGCTACCAAGGTCAGCAAAAAAGGAAAAGAGCCGCTTAGCGTCAACAATTTCCTTCTACTGACAGTCAGTATCAACCCACTATCGTTATATAATTTGTTAATAACACTAAAAACAAACACTTACCAAAAAAAACTGCCCGCAAAAAAACTAAATTAAGTTCAACAAAATCCAAAAAAAACACAAACTAATTTCACTAACACTATCTTTTTTTTATTTAAAATCACACAACACAAAAAACTCTCAAAAAAAAAACTTGACCACACGTTGGTCTGTCTAAACACTGACTGCCCCAAGCAAGAAAAATATCGTACCTATTTTGAGTTTCATAGGAAATTTTATGCGATCTCATCACAAAAATTCCTATGAAAATTGTACAGCAACGTGACATCGATTTTGCTGACTCGATCCACGCGCAAATATTTTTTTCTTCAATCCATCCGTTGAGGAAGTTCGAACAACAACAACCACAATGCTTTTCAATATTTGCATCGGTCATTGTTATTCATCTAATAAATAGATCAAGTACATTTATTATGTACATAGGCAACGTAATCAAATTACGTTGATGTACATATCTGCGTTTACTTAACTGTGGCACATATGAAAAATTCTAAAGTGAATGAATCATATGATACCACTATAAATAAAGGCAAAGAAGAAATGTAGAAGGTCGGCATGACGTTTGCTTGAACGGAATGTAGTTGAAGATATTATCTTCGAGGCCTTCATGCCATTGAGGAAATAGATTTTGGTGGGATGGGTTGATAACGGAATTAGGTTTAATTCCGTTACAAAAGATAGTCCGCCGAAACCTTTAACTTTAACCGAGGAATGAAAGCAATCCACAGCAGATGCAGCGGTAGCAGGTGAAGTTGAAGAAAAACCAAAGATCATAACAGTCAACGAAATCGAAAAAATTCCAGCTAAAGCAGGTTGATCATTTAACCAATAAATAATACAAAAGAAGAAAAAGTGCCACCAATAGTGGCATATAACATCAACACAAAACATACAATAAATAAATTAAATGAAGTCATCGGAAAAAATTCGTTCACATTGAAAATAATAAACAAAAACGTAACGCATATCACAACAACGGAGGTAAGCAACTTTTTGAAAGCCATGGATATAGCAAAGACAGAAGAGAATCAGTTCTTCACACACGCCAAAGGAAATGAAGCACGAAACCATCTTGCTAAAAGGAGTGGACAGCAGCGTTGATGAAGGAGATATACCAGCAGCATTTGAGGATCTTCAGGTGAGTCAGCATATTTTAAAGATGTCAAAGTACCATATACGAAAATCCCTAAAAGACAACCGTGACCTTAATATCTAGCTTATACAGCTTTGAACGGTTTGTTAGATCGGAGACCATCCAATGTAAGAATTGTCAGAGATACGGACACGCAGCTTCCAATTGCGATATGCAATACAGATGTGTAAAATGCATGCAATGTTATGTTGATGCTTACTGCATTAACTGCAACAAAACCGGGCACCCCGCTAATTCTCGGCAGTGCCTTAAATACCAGGAACTTCAAGCACGGAAAGAACAAGTACGGAAACAGCAAGTAGAACAACAATTAGCAAAAAGACAAATACTCCAAAAGAATACGACCTCGCATTACAAATAATCCCCGAATACAGAATAAAAATATCAAACCAGCAGCCTCTACATGGGACTAAACATGCAACAGCATGTTTGGCCTGAACTTCACAGATACATTTCTATAATTACGTCTTCCTTCAATACCATTAAAGATCCAATTCAAAGAAAAAATACATTATTCGAATTTTTTGCAAAAATAACACAGGATGGCTAACAACAATAACTCAGCACTCACTATAATCCAACTAAATGTGAATTCCTTAATTTGTAAATAAAGCGCCACGATTTAGGACTCTTCCTAAACACTGAAGACCGACACATAATTCTCTTAAATGAAACTACATAAATAGAAATTATAATTTTATCAGAAACGACAGAACTCAAAATAATTGTGGCGGAACAGGCCGAGGCCCCCGACAATTCAGTCTATAGAATCTACTATTATCAAAATAACCTCTAATAATCACGAATTATTAATAGCCGCAGTATATTTCACTCCGAATACAATTTTTTTATCTATAATTACAAATCATCTTACAGAGCTTATTAAGTTAAAAACACAATCCAATACATCAATCATTATAGGTGGATATCTAAATGCCAAGCATAGTTTTTGGGGAAATGCAACCCCCAATCAAAGTGGAGAAAAATTATTTCGGTGGTTCAATGTAAATTGCGTTACCCAGGGTCTAAAATTATTGCGCTCTGACCTTCCCACCTTTTATAGAACGGACACTAGCTCTTACCTCGATATCTTTATAGTCTTAGGCCACGTAACAGTGCACCATGATCAACAAAGTTTCCCAAACCTCAAACAAATAGATTTTGAATCTGATCACCGCGCAGTAGAACTAAAAATATCTCTTGGGTTTAGAATACCGAGACAACCGCCTAAACAAATCCCAAATTATAGCGCATCAACACACAGCTTAACTCTCTACACATTCCAACGGACAGAAAACTGAGCAAAACAGAAATTGACCACATACTTGAAAGTTTGCAAGGGATGATCGATAATACCCTATACGGCATCATGTCCCACTTACAACATTGAATTATAGTGCGCAAATTCTTCTTCCCCCTAATATAATTAAAATCATTAAATTTAAAAAACCCCTGCGAAGACCGCTGCACAGAAATAAACATACCCCGAACTCCCACACAATAAAATCACAATAAAACAACTTATTCAAATCCATTACGATAATCACTGGAAAACCAAACTCTCAAGTAAAGCCAAAGAAACGTACGAAGCATATAATCGAAGAAGCGCCGACACACCTGGAAAAATATGTAAATTATTAGACGAAGTAGAATTTAAGGCTTACTTAGCAATATTAATAAACGCTGGCGTTCAGCGATTGAACAACCAGTATACGACAATGTTATGGGAAACTACCTTTAGTCCCGTGTATCGAGCATGCATGGGATTGAATCGGTTTCATGAAATATCGAGGTTCATAAGATTTGACAACAAGAATACGAGAGCATTTCACTTAGAGAGTGATAAAGCTGCTGCCATAAGCGAAATGAGAAACAGGAAGTGAAACCAACCAAGGGGAGCGGGTTTTAAAAGATCTTTGTATTTCAAAGGATCCGGAAGAAATATTGTCATGGACAATTTTTTACTACATTGCCGCTTGCTCACTTGTTGATATCATGGAATTTATCAATTGTCGGAACTTTGAAAAAAAAAAATAAACCTAATATTCCAAAATAAATGTTACCAGGAAAATCCCGAGGCATATACTCTTCACTATTTGGATGATGATTTGAGTGATGATAAGATTACAATATGCTCGTACGCACCAAAAAATAAAATAAAAGTGAATTACTACTATCCACTCAACACTATAGTAATTGGAGAAAAAAGGAAACTCGAAACTATTCACTATTATACTAGAAATACCAGAGGCGTTGACAATATCGATAAACTTGTCTCGCACTACACAACAACGAGAAAAACATTGAGTTGGCCTTTGGCCTTTTTCTACATTATTATTGATGTCGTATGTCTTGCGGCATTTAAAATATGCATCGAAAATAATTCTTCAATGGCCAGAGAATTTTTACGAGATCTAGCATTTCAACTGGCACTTCCACATATTTCTGCTCGAGCCTATGTACCTAGTGTGTACCGAAATTTTAAAACTCGGTCGGGAATTGAATGTATACTTGGGAAACCACTTCCAGAAATTATGCATGACCAGGAGCTGACAGCATCACCGGTGTGAAAATTTTAACGAAAAGTGTAGCTACACAAATTAATGAAAAGTGTAGCTACACAAGTTAACGAAAAGTGTAACAATTAAAAGTGTAAATAGCACGCCTACTAAAAAAAAGACAGTCAAAAATGTATAATTCATGCAAATACTGGGATCAAATTTTATCACAATAATTCTAGTCTAAAAGTTGGGGTTATTACGAGTAAAAAGCCTTCTAAGAGTAAACAACTTGAGCTGTTCAAAACAGTTAACTGAACTAAAATAAATAGTTTTGGAATGGTTCCACAACAGAATTAGAATTGTTCATAAAAATTGAAATATTTTTCAAAAATAAATTGCTACACTTTGGCCAAATCTGGAAAACTCAGAGATGTTACCAAGTGTGGGCATATATTTTTTGAAAGTGGATGAATTGTCCTGTTCAAAACAGTTAACCACATTAAAATAAAAATATTTGGGGTTGCTTCAGGACAACTTATACGAATTGACGAATATTAGAATAGTCAATAAATTTACCGAATTAAAATTGTCGTGAAGCAACCTCAAATCTTTTGATTTTAATGTGGTTCACTGTTTTGAACATGACAATTTATCCACTTTCAGAAAATATATATCCACACTTGGTAACATCTCTGAGTTTTCCAGATTTGGCCAAAGTGTAGCAATTTATTTTTGAAAAATATTTCAATTTTTATGAACAATTCTAATTCTGTTGTGGAACCATTCCAAAACTATTTATTTTAGTTCAGTTAATTGTTTTAAATAGCTTAAGTTGCTTACTATTAGACAGCATATGCCTTTACTTGGTATCATCTCTGAGTTTTTTTAAATCGGGCATAGTGTCGCATATGTAAATCATTTCAAACATTTAAGGAATTAATTTTTTTACTCGTGATAACCCCAACTTTTAGACTAGAATTATTATGATAGCATTTGATCCCAGTATTTGCATGAATTATACATTTTTGACTGTCTTTTTTTTAGTAGGTGTGCTATTTACACTTTTTAGAAGTTACACTTTTCGTTAACTTGTGTAGCTACACTTTTCATTAACTTGTGTAGCTACACTTTTCGTTAAAAACTTCGCACCGGTGACAGCATCTGGTGTAGCGCGTGATAATACTGGGCGAATTCCATAAACAGGAAAATGCTGGATATGTCTTTCGTCTAATCCTAAGAGACGTCGGGCTTCACGAAAAACATGCAGTGTGTGTAGAAAACCGGTATGCGTTGAACACGCCATTTCTGTGATAAAGTGCTCTGGGTGTAATTAGATGATAGGTTTAGTAATGTGATGCAACGAAATAATTTTAATTTTGCTTAAAAATATATATAATCTTTTACAATTTAAAATAATACCAAGCCTTTTACTTATATTTTGTTCTGGCTACCCGGGTAGCCGGGTGTGCGTTAATTAGAAGGATAAAGAAAATTACTCACACATAATTCCATCAAAAATTACTTTTATCCAATTTCTATACAAAAATCGATAAATAATAGTCAATTCTGGGATGTCAAGAAGCTAGAGACGTCTAACTTCAAAATTGCAGTCCCCACAAATATTTCAAATTGAATTGGCCACCCGGATAGCCGGGTGTGTTTACATAAGGGTTAACGTGCCAAGTATCTTTATCGTGTCTTTACATATAACCGTTGCATAGCTAAAATTCGCAAAATGGGCTGGATTAACTTCACACAAGAACAAAAATGTTTTTATTGATTGCAACACCAATCGATGAATTTTGTTTATTTTATGTAATAGAATTGAGAGATAACTTGAAATATGTGGGTGGAACACATGCTACGTGCAAGAATTTACTTATGCATAATGTCATCTACACGGTTATCGACACGGTTGAAAACCAAATGTTTTATTTTACGTCAGCCTGTTGAAGTTGTTGTCTAGCTATTAAGTTAGAGACCAAATGAATATATTTTGATACTAAATCACATAAATTATACGTTAGCATATGAACCGACTCATTCGCTATTCTAAACTATTTCTCATTGGGTGTAAAAGAATGTGATTTTACAATAGTCGTGTGTTTGTACACCGTGCACGGGTAGTATGATGAACAAACTTAAAATTCCCCCACAAATAAAAACCAACCTCAACCTAGAGCGGAGATTAAAATGAATTCATTTATTTTCCATCTGGCCCATATGTCCGATTTCATCTAACACCAATTTCCGTCATCCAATTCGATCTCTCTTTCAGGCTTTTAAATTAATTTATGCACGAAAAAAATTATTTGTCAGTTGAGTGAACAAAACATTTATAGATCATTTCAACTCCGCATTTTTTTTAGATTGGCCCAATGTCAGTCAGTAGATTTCAGCAAAATAGATATGGTTTAAATTGTTTTCGTCTAAATTTCCGACTAACTAAATTGGGTTGGAGTAGGGGTTGGGTGGTTAGTTCAGGCATAAGGCATAAAATAGAATAACCGACTTCTCGGTACTCTGCCATTTTAATCGAGTACTTTACTACTCGCAATCAATTAATTATTATGAATTTCTGTAAATTTGTAATTTTCCAGCACCAATCTCAGAAATGTCTGCACCAAATGGGTAATGATTACAAGAGAAAGTCATAGAGTTTTTGAAGGGTTAGAATTCTTGTGTAAGAAAAAGTACATTTACAGATATTTGGAAAATGCATAAGCCCCTATTGCGTTGCATTTCATGGGCAAAACATAGGCTATGGTTATCTTTACGGTTTTGTGAATTTTTGTTTAAATTTTTTGTTCCCAATTTTTTTTTCGTCAATGCCGTACCTTTAAAAATATTTGCAAAAACGAAAACCTCCTATTGGCAATCGGTTGACCGATTTCGGCCTTACAACACTGGGACTTCCCGATTTATGAAAAAATTTTAATTATGAATTCTCGACCAGTAGAACCATCAGGGCTGTACACAATTTGATGAAAACCAGTTTTTTGTCAAAAATCGTTATTTCCGTTAAGATTTTTGCAAAATTGATCTGAACCGGCACTGTTGAAAAAATTAATTAGTATCTTATAATTCATAGTAATTTTGCTTGTAAATAAGGTGACCAGACTTCTTTTCGTAAGAGCGCACTCATAAAATATTTAGTCCACATTTACATGGATTTTTTTTCTAAAATTTAAAACGTAATTTGGGAATTTTACTTAATCAATTTATCTCAATCATCATTTCAATCGAGAAAATTCAATCTGATATACATTGAAAGTGGAATTAAAATCTCAGTTCGCCACTAAGCCAGATCGAACAAGGAAATTAAGGGATCCAATTAGACATCATTAGGTTGGCTATCACTCGTTTTTGTGAACTTCATTTTCGCTCTAATTTGAATTTTCGACACTCTTCGATTTAGGTTCTGATATATCTTTTAAATGACGTCCTAGTCAAACAGAAAAAAGATCGACTGATCGTCGTAGAGGAAAGACGTGTTTTTGTCTCTCCTTTAAATAAATTATTATTAATATTTTAATTCAAATCAGTTTAGGAATGTGTAGTGTGAGAGTGATGTGCTATTTTTGAGTGAGTTTTGTTCTTTAGAAGTTCACCTGTTAATACAGGTGAATTGAGACAGTTATTATGAAAATTACGTTCAACACATATACAATCAGAGAAGTATCTTTTTATTTTAATTTTCATTCTAATTATATAAAAGTTAATTATTTATTATTGTTATTGTTATTATAACTATTTACATATATGTGAACGGTAATTTATAATGGTACTATTCCACTAGGAAACAGACAAATTTTACAAAAATTTTGCAGAAAACATGACAAAGACAAGAACTAAAATTTGCATTAGCGCGACTGAGATAAAACATTTGTATTTTATGGTATAAAAAGTTGGGGAAATTTTGACATCATCGAAAACTAACCTATAAAGTATTTAAAAGATTTAAAAAATCTTTATTTTTGATGTTTGACAATAATTTTATATCCCAAAAATTACTAAAAAAAATTATTATTATTTTTTCGATGAAAAAACATATGCATTTTAATTATTTTGAATAATTTACGAAACTATCGAAAAATTGGTTTATTATAAATCATGTGAGGGGAAATTTTTGACAAGTTCATATTAACCTAAAAAAATCATTCAGCAGCCGAAAAAAAATCAAACAAAAATCGAAGTGTCAGATTTTTTAACCCCAAAAAATATAGTAAAAGTCAGTTCAAGCTTATATTTGTATCAAAATACTTGTATTAAACTGTGTATCGATTATTGAAACCGGATAATAACAGCAGCGATGTGGAAGTGGATGATTTGGATTGTGAAGAAAAGGATAATACGATTACATTAATCATTTGAGTGCTATCGAACGAACATTGATATTTTGATAATGTCGAATGATGCCGATCTTATACAATTTGTCTCAGCTAACCGATCAATTTCTATTTGACTGTTTCTGAATACATGTAGAATGGAAAATAACAGAATCATTCCGACTGTGTAAGCAAATGTACCAAATTGGCATTTTATATTTTTACTTTCAGTGCGAGAACAATTAAATGATTTAACGAAACAGTTCGATAAGTTAGAAATAGATTGCAAAATGTTGGGCAAATTGTCGGGGAGGTACACAATTGAATGAGGATAAATGTAAGTACATACCTCCAATATGTCGGTAATTCAGTGAAATGATGTTTTATGTTACTTATATTTTTATAGTTATTGTGAAGACAACAAATTGGCCACGATATGTTGTTGGATATCGACGTCAGTTAGACAAGGCAAAATTGAAGGCTGGAACTAGGGTAGCTCTAGATATGAAGTGCTCGGTTAATAAGTAAATTGTTTAACTACGCTCGTGATCATCAGCCGTGCATTATATTAATGGATGAAATGGAATTAATGCAATTGGAGGTTGTCGTTTTTCGGAAAGTACATCAGCCGATCGTAAAATTCAACCGTACTCTAATGGAATTGCTTAATCAAATGGTTTCAATTTTCGATTCGTTGGATTAGGCTAAAATGAGTATGGCTACAAACCGTCCGGATACGCTAGATCCGGCATTATTACGTCCCGGACGTTTAGATCGTAAAATCGAAATTCTGCTTCCTAATGAACAGTCACGTTCGGAAATTTTAAAAATGCATGAAATTTATTATGAAACCATTGTTAAATGGTCGGATAGTTATTTAACAAATGTTTCGAATGGCGGTTTATGAATACAAGTAAGTCTTTCAATAAAAAAATGGTAAAGTTTTTAACTAACAACAATTTCGTTTTACTTTAGATTACTATATCTTGGCGTTCAAGTCATCTTTCATGAAAACATTGTGGTTTAATCTCACTCGTTTTGGCCAAAATTTATTTTCGTCTCCAATCTCGATGCTGTTAATTACGTTGAGTACAACCTGAAATAGATTTGTTTGGGTTTTGCCTAACTAGCATTTCCAGAGACTCATTCATTTAAGTGGGGTGGTAGCAGTTCACAAGGCAGATGTGGTGGTATGCAACGAGGCCCACGACGATTTCAACCTATTCAAGATTTTACCCGCGAAGATATTGAGGTTGGGCCACCATTATCGATCAAACAAATTTGATCGATTACGATATTTGGATGAATATTGGATACGAACATTTTCTCGTTGAGCTTCCATTGGCCGGATTCATCTTATCGAAATTGGCCGGTAAGCATTCGGATTTCGATAGACATCAACTGACATCATTGGATCCCGTATGGGATGTATGTATGGGATGTATCAGAATTAGGTTTATATTTTACTGTTGTCTGCCGTGTGTCTGTGGTGATTTAAGAATAACGCGAGTTGAAGAGCTGCGACAAAACGCTTCTAATATAATGGTCAACTCATCCAATCGCATTGAATATATCCAATTAATGGTCGACTTTATATTAAATAAACAAATTCAAATAAATTTTAATTTTAATGATAAATTTTAATAAAATATTGCTCATCTAAAAATCCTGTTTTTAATATTTTGTGTACGCAATATGATACCTAGGTAGGGTGTTTTTTTATAGTCGAAGGAACTATTTTGGCCTAGTTACCTAGTTCAGCAGTCGGTATTATTTTTAAATTTTGAATTAACAATTTTTTAATAGAAATATAACCTAAAAAAAATTAAATGCAAAGTGAAATTTCAAGAAGGCGAAAAAATATTATTTAAAATGTAGTGTGAATTCCTCTAATATTTTTTTAAATTTTTTCCAAAAAAAAAATAAAATTTTATTGTGTCGACACACCAAGCACAAAAAATTTATGTTTCTACCATAAAAAAATCAAAAAAATAAAAGTTTGCTGAGAGTGGGGATTTTTTTTCATTTTGGTTGCCATAAAAAATACTTTGTTTGATATTTTTTATTTATAATTATGGCAACCAATTCAACAACAACAAAACATTTTAGAAAAAACAAAAATACTGATGTACGGTTCAAACACAGAGAGAATCTATATTTTTATCTCGTTCTAGTTTTCTGCAAAATAAAACGCTGTGTAGTGGAATAGACCCTGTAGCGGGTAGTTTCTTCAACTATAAGAAACTCCGCACAATTACTCTCAACGGACAATCCTCCGTTCACATAATTCTTGATAAATGGACAATTCTCCATATAAAGAATTATTCCCAAAATATACAACAATCTTGTATACACAAATTATGTACATCACCACTTGTACATAGATATCGTACAACAACACTTGTACATAACGAAATTGGTGTAATCAAAATAGAATTGAAAAATTATATTTTGGTTACATAACAATCTAGAATATGCACCTCTACAATCATATCATTTAGAGATGCATACAAATCGTATTGATTTTGCATAACCAAAATCAAGTAAAACGCACCTACACATCACCCTGCCATCGCTCAAGAGATGGCATGGCAATCATCTATGTTTATGGAAACATATTTTATAAAGGGTGCACCAAAAACATTTTGGTGCATGTAATATTAAAAACCAGAAAATCAGGTTTTGATTTTTGGTTTTTATTTTTAATTTTACGCAAGAAGACGAAGAGAAAAATTATCTTCTTTCTATTGGATTTGGAAATTTGCTGGAGCAACACGCAGCCGCAACACCATCACTCACCACCAACATAAGAGAAAATTAATTTGCATTAAATAAAATTCATTTTAAAATTAAATTTAAAGTTTTTTATTTATTTATTTTATATTTATTATTAAAATTTACAAAGTGCCCCGCATCCAAACGCGATATCTGGTGACCCCGACGTGATAATCCTATACATAGAAACTGACATTTCAAGGGAATCCCCTTTGTATGTACTTAAGTACATAAAATATTGGTACCCGAGAAACCAAAATTTGAAATTACAACAGATCGAATTGTAACTTACCCAATAAGCGAAAATTTGTATACTCAAAATGGGTTGCCACCGTATTGTGACAAAAATGACTTTTTGTGGAATAATATAAATTGATAAATATATAAAATGTTAATGAAAGGAGGAAACAGTTTTCTGCCACGGGAAATTTATCATTTGAGCTGAAATATGTTGGATTGTGTTATCCATTTGGGTTTTTATTTAAATTTAATTACATTTTCATAACTTATTTTAATAATTTTCACTTACTTTAAACAATTCTATAAATTGAAATTTTGTCGAAAGTCCTGATTTAAAACAATAAAGTTGTCGGCAAATATAATTAAATTTTATTATTTTTATTATTATTTAAAATTTATTATTTATTTATTTATTTATTTTTTTTTTTTATTTTTTTTTTTTTTACATACCGGAAGGTCAGGGAAGATTGTGATTGCAACATTCTTGATCAGGGGGTCTATTTAATTACTTACGCTTTGAGCATAAATTCAATACAATCAAATATGTTAACGATCCAAAGACTTTTTGCTATGGAATGTTGTTTTTTGACGATCTTTCTGGTTGAATTCAGGTTATGTTTTAGTGAAGTTGTGTGACTGTTAGATATAAATTAACCCTGCTTTTTAAATATAGGTAGCTGAATGACAATACCGAATCTAATTTTTTATTTTTTTTTTATTTTTATTTTTTTTTATTTTGACATTATTGACGGAATATTTAGGTCATCATATGTATGATAATATTGCCGTGTCATTACGAACGTGAAGTCCCTCGGTTAGATGGTGTTGGATGGGAAGATAGGGCAAAATAAGGTTACAAGCAGTATGTGATGAGATGACCCATAGATGTGAATTAAATAACCTAACCAGTCTAGTAGGACTGATGCCGAATACATATGATGAATATTAGTATCCTTTACCTCAAACACAACTAACTTACATTAATTAACTAACAAACTCTAATCTAGAGTGTGAATTTAATTGAGACTAACATTCTAATATATTTAAGTAGTTAGAAAATGACTTTGCTGCGGTTGGCCCTAGTCGTTTCTGTGACTAACATCCTTTCCTAACTAACCTTATTTGTTAAGGATGCAGGCAGGGCCTGGGCCCGCATGATGCTGAAATATTATTCGCATTCAGATATAATTTGTTATTTGATTGTTGATATTTCAGGATTATGGTAACGTACCTAGGATCGCCGTTATGGCTGGCCTGTACGCCTCTATCATATCATATCATATCATATCATAAATGACGTCCTAGTCAAACAAAAACAGCCTTCTGGGTAAGAGCGATGGAACAAGTTTTGTCCTTATTCATGTACCAATTAATTACTATTTGTATACTTTTAACTTGGTTATATTAAAACGAGGCAATAAATTAAATTTCGATAAAAATTATGTTAACATTTATTATAAATATTTAAAAATAATAAATTTAAAATTTCGGTATCCGCCCACCCACTGTTCGTTCTACTAGGCACATGCACATACATATCTTTATCTGAAATCACATAGAAAGCATCAAACCTCACAAAACAAACCAAAATAAAAAAAAATGTAAACCACCACAAAATGGTGTACTAAAAATTAAATTTTGAATGTTCATGTACAGATACTAATTATACATAAATTTTTTTAGAAAAAAAAATTTATTCACACGTACGGAACAATATTTTTTGTACTCCACCACGATGTCAAAAAAATTATGATTATTATGCGGTGAAGCTGTCTTCCTATTTTTCCATTTTTTTTTTTTTCAAAAAATGAAAATTGCCCAAGGGATCCCATTGAGAATTTATATACACATTGGTTTTGTTGCTTTTCATTCTATGTAGTAAAAATGAACACACAAAAAACGGCAGAGGAAAAATGTATTCCTGCTTTATCTTCATCTAATCATATTTTTCTCGCTTATACGTTTTTTTCGTGTTCATAGAACATGCTCTTGAATTTCATTACAAAATAATTTTTAGTTATTTAAAAAAAAAAAGGAATTTTGCCTCCTCGATAACACAATCTAGGAGTTGGTAGTTAGGTTTTAAATGTAATAAATATTGACGGGGATGACATTTTAAATATTTCCCCCAATACTGTTAATACAATTTGACCCGAGAATATATGCCATAATGAAAAGGTAAAATTAATTTTTATCTTGCTGATCCGGATTATTTTTTAAGCACAAGTAATTTACCGAAGTAAGGAAAGCACTCAATTCGCGTTTGCCCAATAAATCAAAATCGACGATGCTTATTAAAAAATAAACACAAGGCCAGCCTCGTCACGTATCTAAAATGCAGGATACCGACACTATATTTTTGTTTTCCTTTAATTAATTACGACTGAGACTGTGCTCATCTAGCAATTTATCTTTCAAATTTTTACAAATTTTACATTTCTTAAACAATTCTGATTTGTTGGGGTGAAACAAGTGGCCTCGTTCTTTGAAGTCTTCTTTCAACGATAGGGCTATCTTTCGTGTTTGGCGGCATGCTTTTTTATTTCATCGTTGATGTATTCCATCTGTAAGTCCCTGTGAAGGTCTTAATTTCTTGTGTACCGCGGAGCATTTACGATGCTTCGGAGAACCTTGTTTTGAAACGTTTGTATCATTTTGGCGTTTGTTTGCTTAGTACATCCTCGAAGTTGAATGCCGTAGGTCCATATCGGCTTCAGTATTTTCCGATATAGCAGCAGCTTGTTGTGTATTGTAAGCTCGGAGCCTCTACCTACATATGAGCCAATAAATTTTTCTAAACTTAATATTAAGTTCTTTTTTACTTTTTACATGTTCTCTCCGGTGCATATAGCATCGGTCATGAGTTAATTTCTATCGGTAGATGGAAAGCCTTTTGATATGTAAAGTTAATATGCGTGGATTTCGACTCATTATGCTTGATTCTCCAGCGCTTAGTCCAGTTACAAACCGCATTGGTAATCTTCTGGAGTTTTCCCGTTACATCTGCGACAGTAGTTCCAATCGCCATGATTACTGTGTCATCTGCAAAGATGGCTATGGTTCCTTCATCTATTGTTGGAATATCCCTTGTATATAATAAATACAGGGTTGGTCGTAAGACACTCCTCAGATATTTTCTTTAGTTCGGAGTATTCATCTTCATATTTCACACGAAAATGTCTATTGGATACATCAGATCTTAGTATGGCATAGAATTGCCTCGGCAGATCTCTATGCAGCTTGAATTTCAGTCCACTGTGCCAGACTTGATCGAATGCTTGGGCGACGTCCAGAAATATGCTGCAGCATTTGTTTTTACGTTCTAACGTTCTTTCAATAATGTTGGTGATTTTATGCACCTGTTCAATTGTGGAGTGCTCTTCCCTGAATCCAAATTGATGTGGAGGAATTAGTTGTCGGTCCTCAATTATTGGTTTAAGTCTTTTTAGTAATAATTTTTCAAAGAGTTTTGACATAATTGGCAGCAGTGAAATTAGCCTGTATGATTTTTTATCGTTTGGTGGTTTATCAGGTGTTCCATCATGATTACTTCTGCTACTTTCCATTGCCAAGGGATAGCGGCTTGATTATTTTCCAAGTAATCAAGTTATACCCAGGGGCTTTTTTAACATTCATGTTGCTTTTTACTTCTTCTTTTAATTCTTTGAGAGTTACTGGTTGTATATCAAGGATGATATTATATTTTCATTGGCCGTTTATCTTGGTAGTGGTTGGAAGGTATCTTCGAGATACTCCGCAAACAGTTCAGCCTTCTCTTTAGGACGTCTTGGCCAGGTTCCATCCTCCTTTTTAAGTGGAGACACTTGCATTTTGGCTCGTTTGAGGCTAACTTCCATTGGGTAGGATATGTTCAGGTTCTTCGTGTTTTTTATAATGGGGCTACTTGCGAAAGCAAGTTGTTCTAATTCTTCTTCCAACTGGTGAAAATTTCGTATCGGTAACTGAAGGTTGATTTTTCCTCAATTGCTTCACGAAACAGATCCCAGTTTATTTTTGAATTTAATAATCTGGGTGCACCGTCCCTTTGAATTACTATTTTACTGTCTGTCATGATAACCGGGGCATGATCCGATATTAGAGAATTACAGTCCCCAATGTGAATATAGTTCTGGGATATACCTCTTGCTACATAAAAGTCTATTAGGTCAGGTATCTTCGTTCCGTTACTGTAAAATTCATATTTTGATGTCTGCCCTGCTTGAAGCAATTGTTTGCCTTTTGAAGCCGTAAGTCTAGATAGGTGTTTGTCGCATTAAAGTCACCTCCAATAATAAAATCACATCCAAGCGATTTAAATAGTTTATAGCAGCCCTCCCTTTCCAAGTTATGCCGAGGAGAAGAATATATTACAATGACAGTAAGCTGTCTGTGTTTAATTTGAATCTTCCTGTGTTAGTAACGCCGAATCTCCTCTTGCTCTTTCCGCTGGATGAATGGAGTGATATAAGTTATAAACCGTTACTTTCAGATATTAAGAAAATGTCGATTTTTTCTGAATTTAAAAATATTTCTATTTCTGGAATATGTTGCATAATGCCATTCGCATTCCAGATTGCTATTTTGCAAGTTTTGTTCTTACTTAACATTTTTTGTTGGATTACGTTGAGGGAGTTGCATTTTCTTCAGTTGATCAAGTATCATGTTGTTCAGATTACTTTGGTCATCTAGCCGCTTTGTAATAGCTGGAATTCTGTTTATAATATTTTCCATAATTCGGTTATTTTCGGAGCCCATATGTTTGGTTGAACCCAAACCTTTCAACACTTGGGCAAATGAACTTCTTTGCCCTGTGTTGCTTGGTTGTGGGTTTTGATCCATCTGATTTGATATTTGAACCCTTCGATTTTCGTGATTTTGCTTACAACCTCGATAATTTAGTTGGCCCTTACAATTTGTTCACTTGGCTGGCATATCTTTTCCTATTGTACATGCCTAGGTAAAATGATTACCTGAGCATTTTACACATCGTGGGTGTAAATATCTTGCGGGTGTGATTAAATGACTGATATTTCTTGGTTTGGGGTATGCGTGTTGTGGTTTTCTTCATTGGTTCGATTTTCACCTTCATGTGAAGGATTCCTTTTATTCCATAAATGTTTTGATCATTCTCTTTGTTGTCAAATACCAGCATAAAAATAGTGAGTCTCCTTTTACTGATAATTTGGACTCCTTCCTGGATTTCTGTTCTCTCTTTTTTAACAGTATTCACAGCATCTGTATTGTAAGGCCTTTAATTTGTAAGTCTTCCATTATTTCTTTGCTTGAGCAAGTGTGATACAAACCTCTTGTCATGACTTTTATAGGTCTGGCCTGTTTGTTCTTGTAAGTGAACCACTGATACTTTTCAGCATTCAATTAATAAGTATCTGAGTCCAGAGTAGTGATTTTCCAAACGTCATGGTTTAGCGCTGTTACCTTATAGTCTTTGTCAGTAACCGATTTCATCAGTGACTGAATTTCTGGGTAACTATGGTTACACCCACAATATTTATTGGCGCGGGTGATTTTTCTTTCGGTTGCACCAAATTTTGAGTAATGTTCTTGGTAGATTTACTACCTTTTGGTTGATTGGCTTTGGGTAGAACATCTTTTGAATCTGGATTCGATTGTCCCTTACCATTTAATTGCTCAGCCTCAGGTGACGATTCAGCTTTTCTTTTCTTACTCTTCCCGGACTGTTTTTTTCTTCTTTAGGATCCAGTCCGTTTTTCTTTGTAATTCATCTTCATCAGTGGAATAGAAGAGTTTATCTAGATACTCAATCTCTTCACTTAGCTTGGCAAATAATTGCTCCATATACTATAAAGTCTCGCCAAGAGATCCATACTAAATTCGGCTATTGGGCTAGCCTCCACAGAGAGTGGATTTACCAATGTTGATCTTGGTGTACCACCTGGGGTATTATTTCCTTTTTTTAGTACCATTGCATAGTTTTGATTGACTAATTAGCTATTCTGCTACTACTACGAAAGGATTGGGTCCCACAACCGTTCGTTCTACAGAACATTGCCCAGAGTACGCCCGTATCCACTTATTAATACTTCGTGGAGGCTGGTAATCCCGTACTCCAACACTTTTATGATAAACTAAATATATTGTTTCTGTCTTTTTACAGAGCCCACTTCTTCATCAGCGGACCCCAAGATAGTGGTTATTAATATCGATATTTTTTATTTCGGGTTAATGCATGATTAGTCTGGTAAGCTCCTATATTTTATTGCTATATATTATTTATTTATTATTTATTAAAACTAGTTCACAACTTGACTTATCTATAAATATCGAGATTCGCAAATGTAGATGGCAAAATAGCTCTGTTTAGCAACAGGAGCTATCCCTCGTAATTAAGTGGCGCGATGTATAAATATTATTGTTACGAGGAGTGCCATGAAGTGAAAAGGATTTTTGAGCCGCTACATCACTCCTCTCCTGGATCGAAAACCATAGTGGTTTTGATTAAATGTAACCGTTTTTCGAACACTACGTTTTTCGACTGGGCTTACCACAAGTATACCGTATGCTGGCTTAAGCTTGTCGATGCCAATTGTTGTTGATTTCCTTCTACATTCACAATAAAGAATTTGCGCAATTTGCGGGTCGATGGATACGGTTCAGAATAGGATGTACTTAGAGGACGTCTGACTCTATATCCACACGTACGAATACGTGTGAACAGGTTTCCATTTTGAATAAAACACAAATTATTTAGAAAATTACTGTCAATTTTTTTTATTATGATAATATGGTATAGTTCAATTATGTATGAAAATATCGGCCAAATGGCCACCGCGACCTTGGCGGCACACCTCCACCCGGTGGTCCAAATTGTCGATGACGCTTAGGCATAGTTGAGGTTCTATACCGTTAATGTGCCGAATTATCTCATCCTTTAGCTCTTGAATTGTTGCTGGCTTATCGACGTACACCTTTTCTTTCAAATAACTCCAAAGAAAGATGTCAACGGTGTCAAATCACATGATCTTGGCGGCCATTGACATCTCCACCACGTGAGATAACACGGCCATTGAATTTGTCGCGCAAAAGAGCCATTGTTTCGTTAGCTGTGTGGCAAGTGGCACCGTGATGTTGAAACCACATATCGTCCACATCCATATCATCCAATTCGGGCCATAAAAAGTTCTTTATCATTTCACGATAGCGAACACCATTCACAGTAACTGACTGACGGCCTCATTTTGGAAAAAATACGGCCCGATGATGCCGCCAGCCCATAAACCGCACCAAACAGTCACTCTTTGTGGGTGCATTGGTTTTTCAACAATCACTCTTGGATTATGATTCACCCCAAATGCGGCAATTCTGCTTATTGACGAATCCACTGAGGTGAAAATGTGCCTCATCACTGAAGATGATTTTCTTCGAAAATTGATCATCTATTGTTGCTATTTTTGCCACTATTCTGACCATTGGGTTGATGGTTTAAATTGAGTTAGTCTGAAATTGAGAAATGTCAAATTAAATGCAGAAAAAACTTGACGTTTAGGTGTAGTTCACATTCAACGTCGGCCCTTAAAATTTAACCACCCTTTATAATGATGATGAAGATTCTCGCATGACTTCCAAATGCAGTTCTAATAATTGGCAATTTGATAGGATTGGTCATTTCTCAACTCATTGTAAAGTAATTAAGTTTTTATTACAGAAATGGAACGCCAATACAAGGCGATTGAGAAACTGAAGATTAAAATCCCGAAAACAAAGAAAACTATACATCCTGTAAAAAATATTTTGATAAAATTTCGAAATTAAATGTACCGAGTGGGGCACAAATGCTGCTACAAAGCACATGAGAATATTTTAATTATTTAAATTTTTTAATGAATAATATTATTAAATTTCTAACATAGGAATTAGTTTTTAAAAATAGTTTGATTTACATTTTCACCACCTTCTCATATGCACCCCCCCCCTCCCATCTGACACTAGGGTGGGACACTAAAATTGCCACAAAAACAAGTATGATTATTTCTGTTATTTTTATTCATTATTTTTTATTTCTTTTCTTTCAGAATAAAAGGCGGCTTACGAGGAGAGTTCAATATGTTTGGATAATTTATAAGAAATAACGGTAAATTCAACTACCAAATATTTTTATTTTTAAACGAAATTTAAATTTAATTTTTGTTCAAGTACGTGTTGTATGGGTATATCTGGCCCAGGGCCCAATTTCGCAAAGTTGCCACTGAACGACTAACTACGACTAACTTTTTTCTAACTTTTCTAAGAGTAAGGCTGGAGTATGGCGATCTCAAAACCACATAGCCTTAATCCGACAAATGTATACTTTTAACGTGCAAAATTTAAATTTAGTTTTTGTTCAAATACGTGTTGTATGGGTATATCTGGCCCAGGGCCCAATTTCGCAAAGTTGGCACAGGTGTTCACTGTTAGTGCCACAACTCAAATTCATTGGCCCCTAACACGACAAATTATAAATATGGGATCCAGCTAATTACGAGTCTGTCTAACTTTACCCAGTTCATATGACCTTTAAACATTCGAACTATGTGATATTGATTATTCAATTTTTTTCGGCGGAAATTTACTGTTAACTTCAATAACATGTAATTTTCGGCTAATATCAACAGAATTTTGTACTACCACCTGATCCGAAATATGTCGATAGTGTAGGGTTTTTTCGGCTGAAATTTTCGGCTAACTTCAGTAGCATCATTTACTTCTACATTTTAAAATTCAAATTGTTTTTTACTTACGATAGCGTACAGCCAATCTGCATTCAAAATTTATTGGACGTGTAATTGACCGAACATTATAAACCGACCTTGTCATTCGGGTATGTAAGAAAAATTCTTCATTGTCTATTTCTTTATTTTTCGTATGCCAAAATTGGTAATCAGCGAAATTGGTCAACCGTGTCTCTTTCTTACAAAATTATAACAAAAACATCAAAATTCATAATCTTCGTTTGGTTAACGTACGAGTATGTATGTATAAAAAGGTCGATTTATCGTAACTTCCGCAACCTTATATCATTCTTTCATCCCACAAAGCGTCGCAAACTACAGTCCCTCAATTTTTTATATAATTTTTCAAACATTCTGCCCAATTTCATTCGATCATATAATATGGATCGAATAAAAAAAATTTCCGCGTACCTACATAATATTCCGCCAATTAAGTATATTACGTAACATTAACTTTTGTATCATTTATGAAATTTTCCAAAAGCTTCATTTATAATTTAAGCTTCATTCATCTTTTTTGTGAAACGTTTTCGAAAATTAATAATAATTGAATTTTTCATCTATAAACTTTTTTTTGTGCTGAATTTCTGATTTAACCACATCAAATCACGTGATCAATTTATTGAAATAAAAAAAAAATGTATTTTCACCCGTCCCCCCCATTACACAATATTATATATATACATGTGTGTGTGTGTGTAATATAAAATCCCGTCCCAAAAACATTTTGTGTGGACAACTTTGTCAATTACAATTTTGCTTTATATTAAGTTCTGTATACAAGCTTTTTTTATATATTTCTTGCTTTATGCCAAAAACTTTGTAGCATACCGTTTATAGTTTTCCGTTGGTTTTGTCCGTCTTATTAAATTTCAATTTGTCCATATGTTGGGTTACGATGGTTGGGCTACACCCGTTGTAAGATTGAGGATGTGTCTATGCAATTTTGAAATTTTCAACGAGCCACGTCTTTAATATACTCGTACACAAAAGGATTGTGTGGTAGCTTTTTTTATTGCTTTTCCCTGTAAATATGCCGACATACTATCAACAGATTTTCACATACACAAAAAAAGTATTTTAGGGAAATTCATCTTAATTATCTTCTGCTCTAAGTATATAGGAATGTATACGTATAGATAAAGAGAAAAATTATAAATGGTTTGCGGTTGAGGGTAATAATTTATTTTATTTTGTGGTTTGAGTAAATCAAATGAAAATTAGATACGTAATGTGTTAATTAACTAGATGACAGATAATCAGCGAAGATTAATTAATATTAATTTATCCGGTGTTTTAGTAGAAATACACGCACCATAATTCAGGCTCATTAAATTATCATTAAAAAATTCAATGTGCACAGTTAATGTGTCAAATTGGGTGGCTTAATCATTTTTTATTGGACACAAATCAATTAAAACGATTTTATTGTAATTTAATTTTGTGGGACAAAGGATGTTATTTCAATTAAGATTTATTATATCGATATCATTTTTCATAAGTTTTGATTCATAATAATAATGTTATTTTTATTATTTTGTAATGTTCTAGAAGCCAAACAAAATATAAAATGATTATCTATTATCAACATCATCATTTTAATCAACATCACAACAATAGAAAATTATCAATGCATAATTTATATGAAAAATTGTCTTTCAACTAAATTAAGGTTTATACCAACCATGTGTAGATAGAGATAATTTCCATGTTGTTATTATTGGATTGAACCTGTTTATGTTAGGGTTATATTGTGGTGAAAATACTGATTGTTAAAATTTAACTTTTATTTACTATAAAAGTTATAAACTGCACGAAGAGATAATTTTGATTGATTTTTGATTATTTTATGGATAGGTTTTTTCTAGATTACGTACAAGGACACCTCTTGGATACCATAACAATATCATCAAACAATTAAAAATTAAAATTATAAAATTTAATACGTATCATAACTTAGCCAGAAGTCATTTTAGCCCGAAAAGGCTTTTGAAATTTGTGTCTTAGCTAAAATAAACTCTTCGAAAGAAAATAGCAACATAAAGGAAGAATTGTTTTAATGCCTCAATCATACATTTTAAACATTTCTTGTGCCGATCCCATAAATGTACGTGCGAAATAATTCTAAGCTTAATGCACTCTTTAACAAGTTAGGAGAAATAACCATCCAACAACCATTCAAATAAATTATTTTTTTATTATTCTATCAAATGAAAATTAAGCCATACTTCGGTAAATGAAATATAGTAACGCCAATCTCAGAATAGTCTACGTCAAACGGGCACTGAATTCATGTTTCTTAATCATTAGAAAATTAGATAGCCAAATCTCATTAAGATACCACGGCGGCTACTCCTAGAAATAATTTATTGAATAATTTTTCCACTTGCGTAATATGAATTTCTGTAAATTTGGAAAAATTAATTTTGTGTTACGTCTAGGAGACTATAGGCAAAGAAATGCAACCCTCGTTAGCAGAGATGGGCGTTTACGCGTAACAACATCGACTACTCGTAGACAACATAGTTAAAACATAGATAATGTCGACTACTTGTAGACAACATCGACTACTCTAAATTAACTATGCTACAATACCTGCGCCCCCTCCCCCTTCCAAATTTTGAAAATTAGATACAAAAATTCGGCTGCTGTATAGCTCAGATTCATTGATTGATCGGAATGAAACTCCATACTTAAGCTTTTCAATAAACTTAGAGATCCCAGTAATTTGGGCAAAATCGGTCCTTCGGAAGTGCCACCAGTTGCATAGGGGTTTTTCGTTGTTTGCC